>JZKD02S0135195.1:155731-199918 GCA_000966675.3 Picea glauca
TCCATTCTTGATGTCACTCTGGTTATGAAATGATTATGGCTCATTTGTGTGGGTTTGTGTTGTCCTGAGTGCTGCAACTATGTGGAATTTTGGATTTGAATGAAAATAGATGTTTCGGCTTGTATTAGTTTGAGTTCATTGGAATGTCAGTCTTCCTGGTTATAGTTCTTTATTATCACTGCACGTTGGTCGGAGGGATTTGTTTAAAATCATGGTTGGGTGATTGTCTTCGTGGTTATCAGGCTAAATTGAGAGCCATGTTTTCTTGTTTCGGCCTTGCAAAAGGATTGTCTCTCGACCAAAAACACCACAACCCCTTGGGCATACACCTTTGGCCTCGAAGTCTCACTGAAATAAGTCTCATTCCTTCTGTGAAAAGCTACTCTGCCAACCCTTAACCCTCCAGGCTAGGCTGGTATAGGGAAACTTCCGCACCTGTCAAGTGGTTTCTAGTTATTTTGGTCTATTACCTTGGGCACAGGCTAACCTATGGGTCGTATAGTCATCATGTTGGTATGGTTACCAGTCACTGCCTCTGTGATATTAGAATTAACCTTACATTTTTACTTAAGATCATAGTCACCCGTCTTATGCTAGGTAATTCGGTGTTTTTTAAATAGAAGGGCCTCTACCCTGTGTCAATTGGGTGCTTGGTTATGTGTAAGTTACCATGGCTTGTTTAGTTGGGTTTATTCTACCATAGTGGAATTTGTTGGGTTGTATACATTCACTAGTATTCACACTTTTGATGTTTGGTTGATGGTTGGGATTGGTTACGATTTTTGGGATTTCTCGCACAGGTTGTGTCCTGTATAGGTTTTTTTGAAAAATGAATTATTGGATTGAGTATATTGCATATTCTATTGTCAGTTGAGTAAGCTCAAGTGTGCACAGCTTGGTCGACCCTAATTGTCCAAATCAATAGCTCGGCACAAATTATTGAGTTATATTGTGGACGTTTGTTGTTGTTTGATTAATGAAATAGTTGCATCATGAATTTTTATCAGCTACACATCGCGCGTTACTAATTGCATTTTGGCCACTATTGTTGATAGGCGTGTTGATTATTTGGTTTGTTTTCTAAGTCACCTTGAGTGTTTTGTTTTATAGTGGCATGGTTACATCACCTTTGAAGTTTTATCAACAATGGTTGTTTGGTTGTGTAGTCAATTATCATTCCAGTTGTGGCATGTGAGGTTTTGGTATCTTGATTATTTTTTGACATATACATGTGGGAACAAATATCATTACAGGCCTTGATCAGATCTATTGCAGAAGTAGTAATTGATCTTGAACCGTGGAGGATCTTTCCCCGAGTATCCTTTTCCTGCACATGTCTCCTTGCTCTAAGAATTAGTGTGTTCCTTGCGCTTGGAACTAGTATGCTTGCTTGTGACACTCATTCCTCCTTTGCAACATAGCATTTTTTATTCTTTTTCAATCTCTTAAAAATTGAAAAAGAAAAAAAAAATAAAAATAACCCAAAAAGAGGGGACGGAAAAAATATATTATTTTTTGTTAGTACAATGAGTCTCCCTTGGACAAAGCACATCCTTCCCTTTGTTTGTCAAGCATTGGGATCTAGTATGACCTTAGGAAGTTGTTCTCACAACATAGATTTGTGTCCTCCTCCATTTGGTTACTCTTCCAAACACATAGATAATTTGTGTTGCCTTCTACATGGTGAACTTATGTCAATGTCATGCTTCCTGAGTCTGATCATATTTTGTTCCTTTCTCCAAGGGAATTTTCACCCAACTTGAGTCATCCTCTCTGCAGTTTGTCTCTTGACCTTATGTCTGGCCATCCCAAAAAGTCCAATCAAGTCCTTGTTCAAAATCAATGAAGTTATATGCTTGATCATCGAGATCCTCTTGTCTTTTCCCGACGAGTCATTGAAGACCTATGGGTAGTGAATTCATACACTCAAATTGTGCTCCTACCCGAATTTGGAAGATCTTGAAGTTGTTTCTCTAGCTTTGAAGACCTCATCTCCAGCCATCAGGTGTTATTAGCTTCTTGAAGATGGATACTATACTTGTATATCTTTGATTTTGAGATGTATATCCACTGTCTATTGGTCACATCTACACTTTATATAGTTATATGGCATGGATTTGTAGTGTATTTGATTGGCAGCCATGATTCCTTTCATCCTGAGCATGGGTATTCCTGCCTCGGTGAGACAATTGTTATTTTGCAGATGGCACATCCAAAACTCTGGTCCTGGGATCACTCGTTACGTACATTGGTGAAGATTTTGTAATGTATTTCAGCCATCAAATTCTCTTCTGACCTCACACAATAGGGGGCATCTTTTATAGCCCTAAATTTCTCTACACATGCATACCTATCCTTTGGCCCTCTTACTTGCATTTTTTTCAAGCCATCACTGAGTTGCTCTTATAAAAAACCCATGTTTTGAAGATGTACATTCCCTACTCCACTAATTCCCGCGTACATATTCTTGCTACACCACTACATCCCACGTATGTACGCATGCTGCACCACTATAGCTCATGTATACTTGCAAAAGTTGCAAAAAAGAAAATGTTTCAAGGAATTCGTTGAGATTATGGGCTATTGGGTAGTTTCCCAACTAATCCACCATCTATAGCCCGTCACCCAATCGAATAATTATCCTTTTCCCATATAAAAGGAGGTGTTAGGGTATCATTCCACATCTATACATAAGAAAAATGAAACTCTTCACGTTTCACATCCCCTCCTTGCCCCAATTAATTGCATCCCTTTTGTGAGAATTTTCCTTGCATTCCCCAATTTTCCTTTCTTCCTCCATCACAAACCCATTTTACTTCCCAAGAATAAGGTTGAGAGGAGAATCCATACAGAGGTGCACTTGGAGCTTGGTGAAGAGGATCCCAGACCATGTTCATGGAGAAGTAGTTGGCTTTGGTTGTAAGTGATCATTGTATTATCAATAAAATAAGTATTTTTCCTGTCCCAAATCATGGTATATCGAATGTTTTCATTTGATTTATGTTTTTATTCTGACATATAACCCTTATTTGTATATGAATTTCATGCTTGTAGTTTTTTTTTTTTTTTGTCTTTGAATGCAGGACAACCTTGGGAGGAGGTGTGCAGTCAACAACCTTGATTCTTTTCTTGTATGGATTTGAGGTATGTTTGGGGTAGTTAGAGAAATAGTTGACTTTTAGACTGTTGTGATCTGCCAACATTCTGAACCCTAGTGTAGTCTTAAGGGGGATTTTTCCCAGAAGGAGGTGGGTAATCGAAAGTACCCATCAATGGTGGACACAAACCAAATCCTACATTGACGACTTCAGGCTGAGGTTTATCAATCATCGAGACCATGGATGCCCCCGATGAAGGGTTAGGATGGGAGAAGGACAACTGGTCAATGGTCATGATTCGGCCCTCGCGTGGAAACAACAAGACCCCAAAAATTGTGGCAACCACTGCATGCATTGCATAGGTCCAACTCTTTCCTAACATAAGGCTGTAGTCAAGAGGTGCATTGACCACTTCAACTTTGATGCACATGGTCTTCCCTCTTAACTGCAAGGGGAAAGAAGGAATGATTCCATGTGGTCTGAAAGAATGACCATCAAAAGTAGTAAGCAGAGTATGTGACAGAGACAAAATGGGCTAGTCGATGGCCTTTCAACATGCCAACAACATCACACAAGTTGAGGCTCCCTCATCAACCACCATATGGAAAATATTCTAAGTAAAATATTTTGTGGGGTGAGCCACTACTATCTGAAACACAACATGGTAAGGAAGATGAGGATTCAATTTAGTTGTATCAAGTATGATCGTTCTTGGATTACAAGTCTCTACAGATAACAGAGCCTTTCTCTGCAAAGGGAATCTCTAGAGGAATTCCAAAGAGGACATCGCACAAGGGGTTTGTGACAAATCCTCCACCATAGAATAGTTCTGGGCGACCCTCACGTTTGTATTATGAGAAGCTTTCTTGAATACCCCTTTCAGGATGTGTGTCATTGTTTCTCCCAATGTATTCACGATATGGAGAGGAACTATTTGGTTTGTGGCTTCTTTACCCTTGTCGATAGATTTTGTCATTCCATAGTCATGTTCGTTGGTCGCTATATAAGCGTCACCTTTCATAATGTAAACATTCACGACCGAGCTAGTAGATGCAGAGGTTGGTGATGAATCCCCAACCTGACTAACAGAGGTTGGTCATGTATGTGTAGTATGACTAGGAGTGACTAGAGTTGTGCCCCCAACATGAATCACGGTGGTTGGTTTCTGGTCTTCAACATGACTTGTAGAGGTTGTCGACCTATCTCCAACATGACTAGCAGAGGTTTGTGATATAATGCCAGTATGACTTGCAATGATTGGAATGGTGGTGGTGCTTGGTTGCGGTATTTGAGACCAAGGTTCCGGGAAAGAATGGTTTTGAGAAATTACATACGAGGAAGGGCTTTGGTATACACCATGGCCCTATCTGGTAGGAATTTATCCTCCTCCAAACTGATTCATAAAGGGTTGTAAGGGAATTGTCACCGAGTAAGCCTCTTGTGAAGAGAAATTGACATGACAAGGGTTACTCAGGTGAGGATATATGTTTCCCCTAGACAAAGGAACTTTGTGAAGGGGATTTCCCATACTATAAAAATGATTCCCCCGGGATGAAACACCAGAAGAAAAACAAAGGACCGCCATGGGAAAATTGTTCATAGGAACCAACATAGAGAAAGAAGGATAGATGGACGGGATGTAATAAGTAGAATGACCACCCATTTATGCACTTGCTCCTGGAAAAGTGAAGCTAGCATTGGATCCATAGGAAGAAATATTACAACCTCCTACCATAACAATTGGTTGAGGGATATGACTCCCACCAAACGAAAAGGGATAATAAGGAGGCATCATGCCTCTAGACCCAAAACAAGGATTCACATAAGGCGACGAGATAGAGGATGGAAAGTGCGAAGACATGTCTGGCATACCATGAGAAAAAATATTAGAGGCCCAAGTTACTGCTTGAGTATCATGACTTGGCATACCACTTGAAAATACAAAAGGATTTGTCCCCATGGAATGAGAAAATACCATGGGTTGGGTAACGCTAACTGAGGGATTCACGTGGGCTCCAATAACCATAGAAATTAAAACTAACGATGAAATACAAAATCCTAAGGCCAACTAATAATCAAAGAACACATCAAAGTAAAGTAAAAAATCCAATGCACACAAATAGGATATAGTGGATGAAAAGGGGCCTCCCTCACTAAAGTAGGTATGCCTCACCCAAGAGGGACTTGAGACTCCCTTCAAAAGATTAGAGGTATCAAAATAAGTTATAAGGGCCCTCTTGGGCTTAACAACTAGTTGGTTAGATCCCCCTTGGAGAGGTAATCCTCCAGAAAGGTTATGTGTTGTATGACCCTTATCTGACCCAAGGTACCTACAGAATAACCCCTGTAAGTAACCTATGTGGCTACCTATGTCAATCAACTAAGCCACCACGATATAACCAATGCACAAGAGAACAGTCGTAAGTCAGTTCCATCGTATGGGCAGGGTAACAAATATTTGTATCTCGAAAGCACTACCTCTCATAGAGGTAAAGATACTAGAAAGACCCCCATATATGAATAGATCCCCAGAAATATCTTTGATGCTAAGAAGGTATTGGAGGTATATCTCCTCAACCAACTTCGTGTGACCTTGTGCTTAACTCCATTATGAGCGGAGCCTCCTGACATCACCAATTATACAATCTATTTCACCACTCCCTTAGTCAGACACATATGTTGAGTTTAATAGCCTTGGAGAAGTTTACTCAAAAAATCCTATACCAAGGCTCTAAATCTTAAGCTAGTTTGTGTACCCTAAAAAATGAAAATGTTTCTAATCAATTTTAAATTTATCAGCATTACTTTTAGTGGCTTTGTTTTCTCAAAAGATGTGGTTGTGAAACTAATGATGTTATGACTTGGCAAGTAAAAGAAAAGAATATGAATACAATGCAAAATCCTAACTTCAAATAAATGATAATATTTTTAAAAAATGCAACTTTCAATTCAACTTTGTGATTTCATATAAGATGCAATCTTTCCATTCATGTATCAAGATCAATAATAAGAACCCAAAAGATCAAATTCCATAATGCAAAATGTATTTTTTTTGTATTTTCAATACAAAGAAACGAAAATGCAAGGATTGAACAACAACTTGATAGATAATCCCTATTGTAAGAAAAAAGAGACAAATCAAGAAGGATATCAAGAATCAAACACCCAACTCAAGATGTAAGGACAACCAATGAAAAATATGATGAGAAAGAAAAATTGCCCGAAAATTCAACAAAAGAAAGGTTTCCTATCACTCTGCAAGCACTTAACAATCATAAGAGAGACCCAAGAAGACTCAGCAGTCATCAAAACTTACCCAACAAACACCAAACTTAGAAATCAAGCAAACAAGGATGATGTATGCGATTGTTTAAGAAAAAACTGCATATGTACGCACCCTATAGAATGACAACTCGCGTATGTACACGTCTGTCAAGGGAAAACCCGCGTATATGTATTAAAACACTACCAGGTTAAGGATAAGGCCAAGAAACTCAAACTCAAAAATGAAAATAGGTTGCCAAGCAACTAGACGACAAGAAACTCAAGATAACCGAGAGTAATTAAAGGATAAAAACACTCCAAACCCCAAAAAGAAAATTCCCTCCCTAGTATGGTCGCCAATTATGTTACGAGGAAAATAACTCTATGGCAGGGGGTAAACCACAATAGACAGAAATGATTGTAGAAATCAACCCTACTCTCAAGTATGTTATATAAACAAACATGATAACAAGACAAGATAAAGAGCCTACCGCATCCAAACGTTCGATGAAGTCAATCGTTGAGCACTTGACTCAAAGCTATACACCTGCAACTTGTCCTCAACAACCAAGATACACAAGCATATGGTGATAATATATAAATATAGATAATATAATATCATAATCCATCAATATTTGTAAAAAACATGCCCATGGAATAACAATTTGAATATTTGCAAGACATTAATTGGACAAGAAAAGAGTATTTATATTAAAATATGATCAACAAGAGTGTATGAATGAAAACATTTCATGCCAGAATGTCTCGGAACCGAGAAATTAAGTCCCTTCTAGTTGGGCCTCCACCACTTCAATCCTCCACCAAAGGAAAGCTCATATAAGAAATACAGTAAGGTTCTCCATCAAATAGGGAAGAGATTGGCAGATGAACAATGTGTTCAGACTTAAAAGGACAAAGGGATTCAGGCTCAATATGAAGTGAATAATTTCTCTAGAGTAACTTTGATCTCAAAGTTGAATTCTTCTCCCCCATTCCAAAACTCAGATATGGCCCGTTTATAACCTTCAAATGGAACTGAAGGGCCAAGTCAGAACGTTTCCAACATCTGGAAGGTCAAGGATCATGGATCCTATGACATGACATGGAAACCCAACACCATTTTTTAATTTTGGGTATAAAACGCGATGTATGCGGGTTGTAATGGTGTAACCTGCATATACGCATGTTGTATAGCTGTCAGGGTGTGTATATATGGAAAACTATGTTTTTTATCTCTGGGAATTTAAAAAAGGGCCTTCAAGTATGCATCGGGAAATGGAAAAGGACTTATGATCAAGTTTCATCGGGTGAGGAAAATATTTCTATAACAACAGTTGTGTATGTACACGATGCAGATGAAGATCAATCACATTTACCTTGAAAAGTGTGTTGTTAATGGGTCGTACAGCAAAGCATACTTGGCCAAGTTTTTCGATAGTTCTATTTCTCTTAGTGGGCTATTTTCCTTGTTACAGAAGCCCTGATTTGACCTTAATAAAATCATCTGAGGACTAGTTTTCCCTCTGGGGTTTTTCCAGGTGTTTATACCTGAAAAATATTGGTGTCTTATGTGTGATATTTTTCTTTCCTATTTTATTCTTCTACTGCATGTTTATTTGATTACTGATTTGTTCTTTTAGTAGATAAAGTGATTTATTTTGAGCTAACGTTCAAGTGTTGGATAGGGGAATTTCCACATGGTATCAGGTAGAAAAAAGAATGAGAAAAATCAATTTTTGTATTGATTTTAGATAGATAAATATGGCCTCCCTCAAAGGTAATTGTTATTTGTCCAAGATGAAACAAATGCTTCAGAAAAAGGTTTTTCTAGGTACAACCAAGTTCTAATTGATCTTGAGGGCATGCTTAAAACCACATTCACAACTCTATCAAGTATTATGCAAGTAAGATTTTCTGTTGGATTAACAAATGTGGGTGATGCTTTTCATATATTATTGGATTATGTCTTGGCATATTTTAAAGATTATTTCATTATTATTTGTGACTATTGTCTCCAAGAAAATAGTGGATACATGGATTATGGCTTGGTAGATTTTAAAGTTTTTATTGTGTAAAAATTTCCTTTGGATTTATGCATGTGGGTGCTACTTTCCATTTCAATAGATTAATGGATTATGTCAATTAAAGTTTGTATATATAAAAATTTCCTTTCGATTTATGAATATGGGTGCTACTTTCCATTTCCATAGATTAATGGATGATGCATTGGCATATTATAAATATTGTTTCACTATTATTTGTCTTCATGACATGATAATTAGATTATTATGCCTTGGAGACTTTAAATGTTATTTCATTATTATGTGTTTTGTTGATATGATTACTATCTTTAAGAAACAATTTTTCCACATAGGACATTTATGGAAAGTGTTGAAAGAAAAAAATAAATTTGGTATCTCCCTCAAACCAAGAAGTCATTTTTGGGATGATGTCTCTCAATCCTAATAAGTCCTTTCTTGGAATGATAGAAGGAAAATTGTTGGGTCACATAGTTTTTTCATGAGTGAATAAGATATATCCAAAGAGCGTCTAGGTTATAAGTAGTATTCATTTTCCTAATCACAATAAATCCATTAAATTAATTTTGAAAAAAAAAACTTTCTTATAAGGTTTATTTCAAATTGTTTTGAGCTATTTACCAAGAACATGACTAGTGTGATAAGAAAGGATAATGGGATAAGATGGGATGATCCTTATATAGAATATTTATTGGAAATAAAGAAGGATAAAAGGGAAACCCTTGTTTTTGTGAAATTGTTGAATAACCTATACAAGGAATCTAGTTGCAAAGAGAAGCAACAATTTCAAGTTTGAGACCAAAAATAATGAAGAGAGAATGAATAAAAATCTATTCAACAATGAATGAGTGAGAAAATTGCAAGATATATACTCTACATGGTGAGATAATGTGCCATATTTGAGCTTCTAGAGATTACTTGGACATGCACTAATTGAAACACCAGTAATCTTCCACTTATTCTTAGTTACCTAGCCATGCAATCACCAGTTAACTAGATATGCACAAGTAAAGTGAATTACACTCATGCGTGCACAATTAATGTGCCTTCCTAGCCTCATGCATGTGTAATGCGCATTCGTGGTGATGATATCAAGGAAGGAATGCGCTCTTGGTGATGATTCCAAGGTAAGCATGCAAGACTAGACTCTAGTAGTGTAACTGAAGTACAACTAAAGAATGACTCAAGAAAAGGTGTTCCCTTGTCTAGGGGAAGAATATTCTCATCCAAGGGAGAATATATTGGACCAAGTGAGAGAAATTCCACCCTCATACATGGACTATAGAACATAGGAAAAAATGGTGTACTAGGTAAATGTGCAAACACTCTGATACCCCCCCTGAAGTACAATTGGGGTGTATACAATGAATGGGTCCCAAAAATAAGCCATGTTAGGTACCCATGTAAAATATATCTATAAAAAAAAAATAAAAAAATGTATATATGAGGAAAGAAGGAAGACCCATAGGGAAGAAAATCCGCCCTGAAAATACAATGATGACTATGGCATCTACAATGCAGTTGTATCCTTCACCCCCAAGAGATCTCGCAAAACTACAAATTTCTATTGGTGAAGGTCTTTGTGAATTTTTTTGCAACTTGTTCAGAAGAGGGATAGTATTGTAGATCAATGATCCCATCATGAATCGGTCCTCAAATGAAGTGAATGTGAATCTCTACATATTTGGTTTTTTTTCACTGTACTCTATCCCTTCAAAACTTCAATGTACTATGATTATCACATAAGATAAAAATCAGTCGATGAAACAATACACCAAACTATATGAGAAAGTTCTACAAACAAATGACCTAATTCGTAGCATCGAGTGAACCTTTTTATTTGGCATGTATTAATGACAAAGAAATGACCGATTTGTTTTTGTTGGACCAACATATAGCATCAGATCCTAAGTTGAGAACATGCCTTGAGGTGGAATTATGATATATGACATCACCAACCCAACTTGAATTAGAGTAGCTGACAAGATCTAGGGTACGTCATGTTGTATAATGTATACCATGCTAGTTGTACCTTTGATATACCGAAGTATTGACTTGGAAAATTTCCAATGCATTTCATGTGGCTCCTGCATGTATCTCAAAACTTCTCCAATGGAATATGAGAGGTTGGGATGAGAGTGGATGAGGTATAGGAGACTCCTCACTAACTGGAAATACTTGGTACAATCGACGGGAGGTATATCGTCGTCATCTTCTAACTTGACCCCAGATAGGAAAGGTGTTGTAGTTGGATTTCATTCAGTCATTTGAAATATAAACATTAAATATATAACATAATTGGATTGATTCATCTTGATTATTGAATCAGCCTGCCTGATTTCAAGACCAAGATATTAGTGTAGTAGTCCCATTTCAATCATGAAAAACATGTCATGTAAAGTGGTCTTTACTACAACAATGGCTAAGATTGAACCCCCTATGATTAGTAAGTCATTTGCATATAATACTATAATCAAGAGAGAATTGGTTTTTCTCAACATATACACATTTGGATCATATTTGCAACAAATGAAACCTTGAGAGAGAAGGCAAGAGTCCATTTTTGCATACCAAGCTCTAGGTGTCTGCTTAAGGCCATATAGAGATTTCTTTATTTTGCAAACAAGTAATGGATTTTGTACATACCCTTTTTTTTCTCCATATATGTTTCCTCCTCAATATCACCATGAATAAATGCATTCTTCACATCCATATGGTGAGCCTCCCACTTTCTTGTAGCTACAATAGTGAGATCTATTCAAATGCAATCCATCTTGACCACTGGTGTAAAGGTTTCATTGTATTTGATCCCATGAACTTGTTGGAATCCTTTTGCTACCAATTGATCCTTGTACGTACTTAGAATTCCATATGTTTCCTTTTCCATCCTGTATATCCACTTGCATTGAATAATCTTTCAATCGAATGGAAGCAGAACCAATTCCCAAGTGTGGTTCTCAATGAGGGAATTGTATTCCTCATTCACAGTTGCTTCCCAATTGTTATCAACATAACAATTTTCTTTTGATGGAATCCAAGTTTCAGATTTAGCGAGGGGCTAGATCAGTGTGGATATGCGATAAATTTGGAGAACAGGGTCACACATAGTAGAGAAGGGACAAATATAGTGGAGGCACGGAAGTTGATGGGGCCCTGCAGGACACAGATCTTAAACAACCCAAATCAACGGTCAGGAGATATATCGGGTGAGGAAATAGCACAAAGTTTAATCACTCGAAAGTGAGTCAGGGAAAATACCATGGTTTCAACTTGTAGACACGTGGTGCCACCAGAGACATATCAGGGCAAAAATCAGTCTACCCAAAACCGCTTTGCCTCACCCCCGATATCGAAAAGTGCATATAAAAGGAGGACCCTGGTCATTATTTAATGATATTTCGAATCAATCGAATGTTTGAAAATTGGTACAAATGCTCCATTCCAAACTGAATCTCAACAGTGAACCAGACTCACACATTCTCCGCTAATTCACAGGTATTTTTCATCATGGCCATGAATCTTATCATTTTGTCTGTAACAGAGCAAGATTTTGCCTCTAAAGAAGAAGCCCTAATTGACAGAGACTCTGATATATTTGACACAGAAACAATCGTCTCACCCATTTCTATATCTAGAGAAAATTTGTTAGACAATGTCAAGAAATGAATACCCTTCCTCAAAGTACCCCAAGCCTCAATAACCCCTTATGTCGTCAGAGTCGCATTCCCTTTTCCAGAATTCATAAGTTGGTGTGCATACCAATACTCCCAGGAAGAAAAGGTAATTTTTAATAATTTAGGGTCAGAGGTCCTGTGAAGAGTAGATAGCCCATCAATTCGACACGCCCTTAGTACACCAGATTTTTCCCCCGAAACGTCGAAGCCCTTCAAGGAAGAGAAAGTAATCACATTCTATAGAGAATGTCTCCCTGAGGTCAAAACCCTATTTTTGCTGACCATTGTTAAACTTGAGCATCATTCTGAGATTTTGTCGTTTACCATTGATGTAATCGTCATGATTATTGAGGTCTAGTGGGCTGCTTCCATACTCAGTCAAATTTTACGGTTGGATAATGACAAGTTTGTAGTAGATATCATGTTAGGTTTCTTGTTGACCTTTTTTCAGTTAGAGTCCAGTCAGACGGTCTGTATCAATTTTGAAGAGTTCATCGTTGATAATATGCACACATGACACAAGCCCCCACCTCAATAGGGTCTGCTTGACCTCTCAGTATTTAGATCTTCCTATTCCCCTGAGCCAAAATGGCTCTCTAGTTCCCACAGGAACCTTCAATGTGTATAAAACAACAGGTCCTTCTATAATTTAAGCCCGCAAGAACAGGTACTAGGCATGAACCTCTACTCCACATGACCACTGGTGTGACCACTAACTTAACCCAAAGGGCTCTTCCAGATCACGACTTCACATTTTGTGATTTCGGGATCCCTGTTGCGAGTGACCTTGACTCCTCCAATTTGCAAAACCCCAAAATGGGATAATGGTCCTTAGATCCTCCCTTATTCTTCCACCATATGACCTCCAGCCAAATCCTCGGGCCTCACCTCCAAGCACGTCGTGATTTCATGACTCATGAGTTCACGATGCGGCTCTTATCCCTTTTTCCCGAAGTCCAAACTCATGACTTATTTACCACGGATGAACGGTCTTGAACATCCCACAATCTTATGGTTCAGATTCTTTTTTAGCGAAGTCGGGACTTCACAAATCGCGACTTCCAGGTTGTCGTTTCCTCCATGCTCCCGACTCCCAAAATGATGAAACTCCAATCCCCAATCAACGGCTCTCGTTGATCCAGATCCAATGACTGCTATCTCTCCTGAGCTTGTGAGTGTTGAAAGACACTCGATCTTAACCTCCCCGTTGATCTACTGGATCCAACGGTCTACGAAAAAATCGATGTTTCTCCCTCTAAGAATTTCAACCGTCTGTTCAAGCTCTCAAAGAATCCTGGCCAAATAACTTGGTGTCTTTCCTCCTGAGCTTGGGTTTTGCTGCAAACTTAAAGGTTCTAAGGGATTCTTTCATGCACTCCTTGCGACCTTCACGATAATATTCTATTATCCAAACACTCCAACTCTGTGCACTCCCTATGACATAAGTTCTTCAACCGCTTCCTTGGGTTGGAAAAGTCTAAGAATTCAACCTGGCATGCACACACCTTGCATGGATCTGTGCTATATTTTCACTTCTAATGGTATAAGAACAACTCTATCTCTCCTGATATTTTCTGAGGTAAAACCCATAACTCTCGTCAACGCACTCCTTGCGGACCTTCATTGCACTCCTTGCAGGAATTCTTAGGACGAGAAGAAATTGAAACTTATACTCTCCCTCTCACAGACTTCATACATTCAACATGAAATCATACACATAAAATCATTGAAACAAATGCATAACATATCATATAAGAAAATTGTAAACATATCATTCAATAGATGCAAACAATAACCATAACAACACCATGAAATTGGATCAAAGCATTCTCATATTAATTCAAGTGCTTATGTACATGGTTTCTATAGCAACAACTATCTTCTTATGCAACTTCTACAATCTATGTTCTTCTCTTCTGTCCTATTCTCTCTTTATCTACTCTTACAATTGAGATTTATGATAATAAAATACATATGAAGGAGATTTCTTGAGTTTTCTCTCCTACAACTCTAAGCTATCTTATCGAATTAAAAGCTCTACAACTACTTTACATTTATTACATTAAATGCCTCCAACTGACAAATGAGAGAAACCGCTCAAGATCTGCCAATTCCCAAAATATTTAAGAAAAATTACATCCTCCTAGATATAACATTAATGTTTCATCTTTAAATTTCAAAACGTCTTCAAAATACATGTTGGTGTGTATCCAATTGTCCTCCGCTTGTGCTTTGTTGGCAATGCTCCTGCATCATACTCCTCTGGCTAAAAAATTACATGGACTCCTATCCATGAGATACTACACTTTCTGTCCATGTTTTTGAATATCTACTTCGCTTTCCCAACTATCATCTTCAATCTAGTGTCCTTTCCACTTTATCAAATATTCAAAATCTGTCTTCCTCTAGGTCTTCTTACCAACTCTCTGATCAAGATCTTTTCCATCTGTGGCTTTTCTGCTACAGGCATCTATTTGACCCATTGAACTTCCTTTTGATTCTCTTCTCCTCTCACTTCATCTTCTCTGTAAGGGCATAGATCTTCTACGTTGAGTATGGGTGAGATTCCCACACCATCTAGCAATTCTATCTCATAATCATTTGTCTCAAATTTCCGTGAAATTTTACATGGCCCTATCTTCTTCATCTTCAACTTATTATATGTTCCACTTGGGAACCTTTCTTTTCTTAGATGTGCTAAGAACAAATATCCCACTTTGAATTGAATCTCTCTCATGTGATGATCTACTCTACGCTCTTATTCCTGGTTGGAACTCTGCAATCGCTCTTTAATCTTAATGTGGAGCTCTTGCATATCTACTACAAAATCTTCTGCTCCAACACTCCTGAACTCATTCTGCTCCAAGTCTCTCAACTCAGATACTCCTCTTGGCTACATTCCATACATTATCTAGAATGGGCTATGTCATGTTCTCTGGTTAGGTGAGCCATTATATAAAAATTCTTCTTGCGGTAGAATCTAATCCCACTGACTATGATTTTTAGCTACTAAACTCCTCAATAAGTCTCCCAAACTTCAATTTACTACCTCAGATTGTCCATCCGTATGAGGGTCATATGTTGAGCTAAAAGATAGATTTGTCCCCATCTTTTTCCATAGTGTTCTCTAGAAATGACCAACAAACTTGGTATCTCTGTCTGAAACAATACTCTTGGGTAACCCATGAAGTTGAACAACTTCTTTGAAAAATAGATTTTCAATGTGTGTTGCATCGCTGGTTTTCTGACAAGGAATGAAATGTGCCATTTTTTAGAATCTGTCGACTACCACAAATATAGAATCACAACCTCTTTGTGTCCTTGGTAGTCCTAACACAAAATCCATGCTTACCACGTCCCGCAGCCTCTCTAGTACTAGCAATGGTTGATACAACCTTGTATTTTGTCTTTTCCCCTTTGTGTGTTGGCAAATTCTACATATGTTGACAAAATTCTTGGCATCTATCCTCATCCTTGGCCAATAATACAAACTGTTCAGTTGCACAAATTTTTTTTCATGGCCAAAATGTCCAACCAATCCTCCAATATGCTTTTCCTTCAAACAATTTTCTCTCATATAACTCTTTGGGACACACAACTGATTTCCTTTGAACAATAGTCCATCCTGAATCAATTATTCAATCCATTGCCTTATGTCTCTCAGAACATGATTCTCACATTCTTCATAAGCGTCCTTGAAATCTGAATCATCTCTATACATTTCCTTAAGGCTATCAAAACCTAAGGTCTTCACAAGAAACTCCTGCAGAGTCAAACATTTCCTTCTCAATGCATCAACAACCATGTTAGCATTTCTAGAATTGTGCTTTATATTCATTTTTCTAGTTCAGTTTCTCTTGTCTGTTTATAAAGTGTAAGGCATGGTTGTCGCTATACAAAACAAACTCTTTTGGAACCAGGTAGTGCCTCCATTTCTTCAATTCTTGTATGACTGCATAATATTATTTATCATACGTGGAATAATTTATATTGGCATCGTTCAACTTCTCACTGAAGTATACAACTGGTATATTGTCTTGACTTAATACTGCTCCAATTTCAAATCCATGTGCATCAAATCTCACTTGAAATGTTTTACTAAAATCTGGCAGAACCAGAACTGGTTGTCCAGTTATCTTCTCCTTTAACAACTTGAAACTTTTCACCACTTCCTCTATCCAATGAAAAGATTTATGTCTTTTCTTGACTGTGTCCGTCATTGATGCACAAACCCCACTGAAATTCCTGATGAACTTCCTATAAAAATTGTCTAGTCGATGGAAGCTTCTGACTTCAAAGATATTCCTTGGCGACGACCACTCTTTGATTTCTCTTACCTTTTCTGGATCCATCTTCAACTCATTCGAAGAGATCACAAAACCCAAATAAACAGGTTTTGTATTCATGAAAGATGACTTCTTCAGGTTTATCATCAACTTCTCTTACTGCAACCTCCTCATTACTAGATTTAAATGTCTCAAATGTTATTCCTCAGTCTTACTGAAGATCACTATATCATCAAGATACACAATTACAAATTTTCTAATGAAATCTTTCAAGACTTCGTTCACCAATCTCATAAAATTACTTGGCGCATTCGTCAAGAAAAATGGCATGAAAAGACATTCATACAGTCCTTCATTTGTCTTGAATGTTGTCTTCCATTCATCACCTTCCCTCATTCTAATCTGATGATATCCGCTTTTCAAATCAAATTTTGAAAAAAAAATTGCTCCACTCAAGAAATCCATCAAGTCATCCATCCTGGGTAAAGGAAATCTATACCTGATGGTGATTTTGTTTATATCCCTTGAGTCTGTACACATCCTCCATCCACCATATTTCTTCGAACTTAACATTATTGGCACATCACATGAACTCAATCTTTCTCTAGTCAACCCTTTTTCCATCAAATCCTGGACTTGTTTCTTAACTTCTTCATTCTCCTACGGCGTCAATCTGTACGCTGCTTTGTTTGGCAAACTCACTCCTAGTATAAGGTCAATATGATGTATTATACTTCTGATGGGTGGAAACAAACAAGGTAAATCATCCACCACTATATCAGCGAAATTCTTCAGCGGTTCCTGAATATCCTCAGGTAGATCAACTATTGAGGTACTCGTCAACATGACTCTAGGTTTTCTCACCACAACAAACTTCATTTCTTCATCCTTCTTGACTTCATCCAAAATTTCTTTCCCACTCATGAGAAGTATAGTATTTCTTATTTCTTATTTCACCTTCTTGTCCTCAATTGGCACCAACATATGTGCCCTACCATTCTTCTCCAAGGTGTATGTGTTATTTCGTCTGTCATGAATAACATTCCTATCATATTTCCACGGCCTCCCCAACAAAAGATGATAGACATCCATGGGAATAACATCACATAAGATATCATCTCTATATCCCCCTATATTGAGCTCAACTAAACATTGTTTAGTGACTGTTACCTGATGTCCTTTTTGCAACCATGAAACTTTTTATGGGCTTGGATGTGCAACTATTTCCAATTCCATCTTTTCCACCATCTTTGTGGATACTAGATTATCCTCACTTCCACTATCAACTATCACCTTGCATACCCTATCCTTGGTCTTGCAAGTAGTTCAAAATAAACTATTCCTCTAGAATGGATTCTCCATCTCCTTCTCTGGCTTTAAGAGAATTTTCCTCATCATTAAGGATGTTCCACCCTATGCATCTTCTGCCTCAAAATTTCACCTTTGCGCTTATGAAATGTGAGCTTCGCCTCCTCCATCCATTTTTCTATCGGGACATTCAAAATATTTTTATCCTATCTTTCCATAGACAAAACACTTTATTCCACCTCCTCTGCCTCTTCCTCTTCCTCTTTCTCGAGGAAAAGTGTTCTTGTCATCATATTGTCCTCCTTGTAAGATTCCTCCCCTTTCTAGGTGGTTATGAGGTTTATTTTCTTCATCCTTGGGCTTCCGTACTCTATCCTGGGAAACTTCTTTGCCTCTACTCTGACTTCTACCTCTGCCCCTTTGACCTTGCTTTCGGGCCAATTTCACTTCTACCTTTGAAGCAATTTGATAAGCATCTTCCACATTTCTGATTGTCATGATTCTCATCTCATCTTGAATATCATATCTCAGGCCATTCATGTATCTAGTGAATTTTTCATCATCACTCTCGCGATGACCATATCTGATGTTTAACCTATAAAATTCCTCAATGTATTCCTTCACTGTTATCCCTTTCTGTCTCAAACTATGCATCCTTCGAAACAGAGTAATTTGATAATCCCTGGGATTGAATTTGGCTTTCATCTTGGTGACCATCCTGTCCTAGATTTTAATTCTTTGTTTTCCTTTGCAATGCCTATCAACCTGCATTTCATCCCACCACAATGTTGCATTCCCTTTAAGTCTAGTGACAATGTTCTTTACCTTCTTATCTTCTTCTATATTCTCATAGTCGAAGTATTTATCTAGAGATCTAAACCAATCTAGCATCTCCTCAACGTCTAAGTTTCCTTCATACATTGGGATGTCCATTTTTTCTCTGGACCCTATTCTTGCAACAACTTTGAATAGACGTTCTTCTGCAGCATCTTTGGCTACAACTTCTTCTTCAGCTCCTCCTTCATTCTCACTTTCAACCTCACTGATACCTTGTTGGCATAGGGGCAGGCCCAGGGTTCATATCCAAGAGCGCACCAACAAGCCCTAACTACTGGCCCTTTCGGCTACACCTGTGAAGAAGATGTAGTCTCACCCAAAGCAGTTATGAGGGGGTTGTAGGAAAGGGATGCCTACAACCAAGGGAAATATCAAGTGGATCTAATACAAGAAGAACACGACATTCATATATCACTTATCGGCTAGTATCTACTCTGCACATCTACTTATCATATCTAACATAATAATGCAATCACACTATATAAAGGAAAAATAAAACAACATCAATCACACACACAAGACATATATACGTGGTTCACCCTCTCTCTAGGGCTACATCCATAGAACTATGCTTTATAATATATTAAGATGAAAGCATACAATTCTGATATGTGCTCTTAATCAATAGATCTCTCTCTTCTCCTCTCTTTCTCCCCTCTCCCTATGCACATAGCTACATGGTTGATCTTCACACCCAGTTGAATATCTTACAATACCATAAGGTTCTCACACTTATCACTTCTCCCTCACACAACAATAATCTCTCACAACATACCAACAACAACTAGATCAAGACTAGTAATAATGAAAACAACAACCCGACCCAGGTCCTCTTGACCTTTATGTATACATTACAATAGCTCACTGAAATCCTTAGGTTGAAACCTAGGTGTCCAAAACCCTAGGTGTGTAAACACTAGGTCAACTTGACCCGCATTTTCATGGCTTCGCTAGCATGTCTTTCCTTCCTTCTCGCATGGTGCTCCAAAGCATCTAACGATGGGTTTTTCCACTGGTTGAGTTTTCCATGATCCTTCTTCCTTGTTGATCTCTCATCCTCAATATCCTCATCCAACGACCTTCTTTCTCTGGCTTCACCCCATCTTTTATGTTCTTTTTCTGACTTCAACCCAGTAACAGTCATTGTGTCTTCCGCGCAGTTCGCATTTTTCCTTTTCTTCCTTGATCTTCGCTTCCTTCCATGATGAAAAAATATTCCAAGATTTGATTTTAGCCACATCTTCCAAGCCTATAGTGATCCCCGCTCAGAACCAATAGCTACTACGACCCCTCACACCAGCCATGGTAGCTATATTTTCTCCCCTCATACTGCCTGCTCAACTACATGATTTACCTCAAGATTATAACCTAAGGATCAAACTATATGATGTTGAAGGAAACATATCATCCTAGAAGCATCTAGAATGGTTTAACAATTTCATCGACCTAGAATAGGTGGAATTTTAAGATGTGAAAATGAGGTTGTTTACACAAAGTCTTGTAGGATAAGTGAGGAAGTGGTTTAGAGCCCTTCCAATAGCTAGTATCGTAGATTTCGAGGCCTTTCAAACCAGCTTCCTTGCAAAATGGAGAGACAAGAAAAATCCCTTTCATTTGTTGACCTAGTATAACAACATGAGGAGATCACCTGACAAAACGGTGCAAGAGTTTTCAGCCAGATTCATGAAGGTCTATAATTTGATTCTTGCTGAGGTAAACCCTCGCTCTAAAGTTGCTCATCTTAGATATGATGATTCTTTTGAAAGTGATTTTTCTTTATTATTAAGAGAACGGATGTCTGCTACATTGGATGATATGATGACTGATTCCATGGAAGTCAAACTAAACCTAATGGCTTTAGGAAAGATAAAAGATAAATCTAGTAGGGACATGAACAAAACTCAAGATAAGGCATGACCTTCAACCTCACAAACATAAGAATAAAGGTTTGAAACGATGATGAGAACCATGGAGAGAACAATGGAAAGAATGGACCTGGATAATAGGTCTAACCCCAGAGAACAAGATGAATCCCCATGTCGTTCCTGAGTTTATACTTAAGGCTTCAAAGTATAATGTCAAGGCATCCGAAAAATAAAGAGAGTTTTTAATATGAAGAGAAAATCAATTCTTTAGGGAAAGAAGATATGGCTGATTTCTAAGTTGTCTTTGGCTAGCTTCCTGACGTTCCTGGATGCTTATATCCTATTCAATCACTTCCCATGAATGTTCAAGTTCAACACGGGTGTTAGCGGTCTCTAAGATGGTATTAAACAATTTTAATGCAATGTTGGTCTGGTCTATGAGATTGGACTCAATATTAGGCTGTCTTGCAATGGGTATAGTCATGGAGAAAATAAAGTTAAAGGGTTTGTTGTTTTTTATCTTTTCTTTTTCTATTTTCAAGTATATGAGGAAAGTTCCTAAAATGGAATTAATGATACAACAATTCAGAGGTCGTTTTCCGTGTCTAAGTGAAATCTGAAAATAATGAATGTGACAAGAGAAAAACATAAAGCTGTTAAACAAAGTGAGGCATCAATCACAGAAGAATCTTACTATGCTATAGAAGAATAAAATAGATGAGAAACCTTTAATGAAGCATAAAATGTAGCAATCTAACTAACTCACAGGTCTTGTATTTTCTAATAGCAAACATAGAGGAAAATCTATAAACAATCAAATAACTAAATGAAACATATAACCATAGTAGATATTGTACTAAGTTGTGATTAAGAAAAAAGACATATGAATGAAGATGTTGGAATACGAAAGAAGAGAAGAACACATAACTCAAGATTGACTAAATATGGAGCCTATGGTATGCATTTGTCTTAATTCTCGAAAAGGAGAGACCTCTATGTTAAAATTGGCTATGAAAAAGCCCTCTTTAAGTCTTTTGAAATTATATTTATGAAAAAGGTTACCAACCCTAGATGGTTGGAATTCTCCTTACTCCTAGATACTAATGGTTACAAAATAAAATCTTGAACCGTTTCACTCGATTACTTTGTATCTCTCTCTCATAGTGGTAGAACAGGCATGCATGTGTTACTTCGTTGATTCTTTGAAGTAATTCCTTCACATGGTTTGAGACACTCGACACCCCTACTTAGAAATTGTACTAGTATTCTTGAAGGCTCTGTCACATCCTTTGCCTAAAAAAGATATAGCTTTCTCTGTAATTTTGGCAACCTATCTTCAATCCTTTTATCTTCAAAATTTATTGATTACAACTGTAACTTTGGCTTTACCAGCCATCTATCCATTTGAGTGATGTCAACCTATTTCAATTGTGAAATTTCAATCCGATATTCATTTAAGCTTTCTTTGATGTCCAATTGATGCTTTATAACATTGATTTGTCCTAGGACTCCAGAACAATCGTCCTTTCCAATGCTTAGTGATTTTTTATATAGAAAATCAAAAGCCTCTTCACAATCCTCCTATATTTCTTTGGTCATTATTTTACTCTTGGCTATATTGACCTCCCATGTCTTTAGTATTATATCACCCCTGATTTGTTCTTTGATAGTCAATCTGGGATTTACTGGTATCTCTTCTCTAGCCAAAGATACGACTTATTTTAGAAAGGTGGTCCGAGCCGCAATAGCCTCTTTTTCTCTGAAACCAATATTACCTAATGATTGGTCCATATCTCAAAAATAATCTTGGATGATCCCTACCTTAGAAAATAGGCTTTATTGTGCTACTTCTAGATTCTGATGCACTTTCAGTGCCTGGGCTTGAAACACTATTATATTTAAAACCTTTCTTTCAGTAGAACTTAATTTATCTTGTACCTGCCTTACTAACTCTTCTTGTTGAATGACCTACCCTTGACTTGCTTGAGAAGTCTTGTGTATCTCTTCAATATCAGATTTAAGTTGTTGAATTTATTGTCTATCTTTGGCTCTAGCCTGTTCGAGTCCTTTGTTGACCTCATTTTTTATATTATTCTTTGTATTCCTTATTTGATCTCACAACTGACTTATTACCTGATTCCTATGCCTTAGTATTTATTTCATATTATCAACAAAGAATAAGTTGGTCATTGCAAAAGATCCCAGAGAGCCTGCCACCTCTGTAGCAAAATCTTCATCTTCCAAATTTTTCCCATCTAATAATACTTTGTGTTTTTTTACCGCTGTACCTTCTTTCGGGTGCATTTCTTGTTTCACCATAGCTTTTTGTTGATATTATGGTAGTTGCGGGAGGTATTTACCTCCATGTGTAAACCTGAAAAGAAGAGAATATGTCGGGAAGCAAGAAGAAACCCTAATGAGTTGGCTAATAACCCTAGAAGACATGTCGGCTCAAGAGGATAATTTGTATTAGGTTATTATACTCCAAGAGAACAAGTTGGCCAGAAGAAAAAATATATACTGAATAGACAGATACCCAGAATGAGAATTCAGCCCAGGAAGTTATCCAGAATTAGTATAAATACAGGAGGCTAGTCTTCATTCTGGAAGGCATTCTCATAATTGCAAAGTTTCCTAGTTTGTGTGCAGGTTTGGAGGAGAGTTGTCATTGCAGCTATTGTAGCTAGTAGATTACGCTTTGGCTTGGACTATCTCTTGGTTAGGTTTTGGACTATCTGATCAACTCTTGTTTGATGTTCTACCCTTGGGGAAAGGTGTGTTACCCTTTTTTTGACTATCTATCCTAGGGTTTGCTTACAAAATGATTCTCAGTCAAGGTTAATGTGCTCGGAGGGTGGCTTCAACCTATGGTTGGGTGACAATAGTGATATTGTCGATGGTAAAACAAGAACATACAATATATTCTAATAGGTTATGGGCCCACACCTCCTTCCTTCAGTATAACCGCTAGAAGAAATCATATCCATAAGGATATTAAGCTCATTGAAGAACTGTCGCTAGGGTTTCTAGCAGGAGAAGTCACTAAAGCACTGTCGCTAGAGTTACTAGCAGGTGCAGTTGAAGAAACCCTAATCCTCTTGTTCAGGCACCTTAAGTGAAGGGATTGACCTAATTTCTAGATAGACCAGTGTGCCCTTATCTAGTGCATCTCCTGGTACTCTCGGCAAGCCAATACATCAAGTTTGATTTTTTGTTCAAATCTAGGGTTGACTAAGTCAAAGCAACCATGACTTACTCTATGGAGTCAAAAAACAAATTAGATGGAGCTTCTAAATTTAGAGTGTGGAAGATGATGATTAACTTCATCCTTTCCAAGAATAAAGTGTTGGATATCGTGAAAGGAAAGATCGTGAAACTAGAGTTTGAAGAAGGAAAAGAGAAAGAACTGCAGAACGTTGTAGTTATGGAAAAGTTCAAAGATGATGACATAAATTCCATGAGTATCATAGTGGACTCTATAAAATACCACTTTATACCCTACATATCCCATCTCGACTCATCGAAGAATATGTACGATGCCCTTACAAACCTCTTCTTAGTCAGAAACGATGGACAAGTAATGAGTTTGAAGAATGAGCTCCGTGACATGAAGATGAATGATGATGACAGCATAACATCATACTTTGTAAGAATCTCCCAGTTAAGAGATCAACTACAAGCTATTGAAGAGATCATTTTAGAAAAGGAATTGGTAAAGATAGTACTCAATGGTCTTCCCAAGACATGGGGATGCATTTTCTGCAAGCATGAACACAAGGAAGGAGTATCCTACATTTGAAGAAATTTGGACTTGTTGTGCTCAAGAAGAATCAAGGATCATTGCAAAAGAGAAACCCCAAAAGAAGTACGATGATCAAGCGTTTACAACAAGATTCAAGAATTTTAGGAACAAAAGGAAGTTTGGTTCAAGGAAGAAGCCAAATCAAGAGAAAAACATGTTAGAAATACAATGTTTCAACTGTCAAAAGTATGGTCACTAAAAGAGTCATTGTCCCGAGCTAAAGAAAAGGAAGGGGACACACGAAGCATCAATTTCCAAAGAAAAGGAACCTACAAAAAAGTCCAACTAGGATAAAACAGACTTCTTCTTCTAAAGACAAGGTAACAATACTCTTTTTAGTTCATGTACATATCTTGTTTGCATAGTCTTTGTACATATCTTGTATATCTATCTATTATAAGTTAATATGTTCCAAGAATAACTATATCTATGGAAGAATAAACAAGATAAGTATTTCTATCATTATACAAGTCAGATAATACACATGAAAGGATGAAATACATCAAACAAATCATGTGGAAGATACTATAAGATAAGTCGAAATTGAAATCAATCTTGAAGAAACTTAGAAGAAGAAAAGACAAAAAGAAGTCAGTGATCAAGAGGAAATTGGAGAAAGACTTATGACACTTTGCATAAGGCAATAATGATGCAGACATAAGTGTGGACTCTATTAGATGGAGGGAGATGATTATATAAAGAAGAGAATGTACTCTTACATGAAGCAAGGATTAGGAGGGAGATAAATCCTATGATCCATTTAAAAATGATGAAGTATATATCCATTGTAGCAGCCATGAAAAGAAGTACGTGTTCAGTTCGATCTTAGAAGAAGTCTTCTTCGAAGAGAATCCTTAAAGTATCCATAGTTTTCCATCCACATCCATGATCCTATGATGAAAGGAAGAAGTGGAATATTTAGGGCATGTAATCTATAAGAAACTCCATGGACCCAAGAGATAAAGAAAAACATGAGGAAGAACATGAAGATTCCAAGAAAGGAAGAGAAGCCAGAACAACCAGTCATTGTATCCAGAATCACAAGATTACTAGCCTAATATGAAATCACTAAAAGAAATCAAGCAGAGGAACTGAAAGTTGTGATAAAGAACATTATATGAAAGATTTATGAATGAAATCATTGCGAGATCGAGGACTAGAGGTTCTCCCATATGGAGGGAGAAGACTTTGATGATTACTTGTTCCAGTAAACCAGACATACCTCTACATGAGCTAGTATATCATCTGCAATATCCATGGGTTGGAGTTTACATGCAGAGAAACCTCAAGGATTTGAGGTATACCAGAAAGAAACCCTTGTATGCAGATAGAAGAAGACAACTTGGTGGAGAACCTCCAAAACACAACAAAATCATGGTGAAGACTTTCCATAACAGAGATATTATATGAGAATGGTTATTCAGAAGCTCGGGATGATGAATTGCTAATCCATGACAAAATCTCATGATGGACAAAGAAGTATGACCTGGATATGTTCCAGTTTGACCCTGGTCACGATGTTGTGAGATAGCAAGAAACAAAAAGGAATCCAACAATGATATACCTTATTAATTAGAGCTATATGAAGCCTCCAGAGAAAACCAGTGTTCCAGAAAAACCGAAGTACATTTGAGATCAAGAATTACATTCTCCATGATGAAGTCTGAAAATGAGAAAGTGGTTCTCCAATATATATATCTCCATAGATGAGCAGATAAAAAGACATTTTGGTAAAGCTTCTATCCAACATGAAAGAGTTTGTGTACTCAGGCTAGAGCTCGTGGAGACAACTTCCTTATTGAAAAAGGAAGAGATGACTCTTAGGTTGGGAGGGAGCACTGATGTGTTATTGATTTATGGACAGTCATTTTTCAGTTCGAAAAATAGTCCAGGATGAGTAGTTCCTTTCCAGTTCGAAAAGTCGTTTGAGATTTCTGACGGACAGGCATTTTCCAGTTTGGAAAATGGTCCAGATAAAACAGTCATTTTCGTAATGAAAGTGGTTCGATGGATTGTTTGTGTACCATAGACAATGATTTACCATTATGGTTAACATGGGGAATGGTCTACAACAGTCTCTCTTCTTGAGGGTTACTCAAGAAGACTATCCCGCCTCACCGGACATCGATTTCCCGTTGTGGTTAACGTGGGGAATGGTCCATTTTGGAGGTTGGTGCAGGAAAGTCATTTCCTTTGGAAATGGTCCAGACAGTCATTCCTTAGGGAAGACTCATTCTCTCTAGGTTACACTTTGTTTAGTGTCGGAGGAATGGCACAGGGTGGGGAATGGTCCAGGTTCAACAATCGGGGATAGACATTCCTTAGGGTAGACTCATTCTCTCCAAGTCACACTTTGTCTAGTGTCAGAAGAATGGCCCAGGGTGGGGAATGGTCCAAGCTCAGAAATCAAGACAAATATTCTTCCTTACTTGAGAAGAATACTCCAGAAATATCATCATTGATGTTTTACCTTATGAGGGAAGATGCTCTTCCAAGATATCATAGATGTGAGTGGAAGAATGGCCCAAATGATTCAGTTTATATCATAACATTGTTTCTATACAGGTTGATATCAAATGATTTTTATGAAGAATGTATGTCTCTAGACAGTAGATGTATACTATTGTGGTGGATGTGTTCCATTGTTTGTGACTATACATCATTGATCAAGTACCTGTGTGCTACTTGGTGTGGTAGTGTACCACTGGATTGTAGTTGTGTACTAGTATGAATAGACACAGTTGTGTTCTATTGAATGATATTGTTTTGATTGCCTTTAAGACTATCAATAGTGTTGAAAATGATTATCAACTAGATGGATGATCAATGGACAAAGATTTCCCAGGCGGAAAATGGTTCAAGACATTTACTCTTCTAGGATATATGTCTATATTAGAAGAATGGTTCATGTGTCACTCCATGGTGTGAGTGACTTATCCAGCATCATATCTAATTATTCAGATAGAGTATGATTTCAAGAGATGATGCAGTCTATGACATTGATGATGATGATGGTGCTCATGATCTAGTCATGAACTAGTCTATACAAATATGTTGATGCTACCAGGTGAATGGTATGTTTGTGCTCAATACCATTACCTATAATACCTCCCTATATAGGAGAGAGTGTTGATATTATGGTAGCTACGGGAGGTATTTACCTCCACGTGTAAACCTGACAAGAATGGAATATTCTAGGAAGCAAGAAGAAACCCTAATGAGTTGGATAATAACCCTAGAAGACATGTCGACTCAAGAGGATAATTTGTATTAGGTTATTAGCCTCCAAGAGAAGAATTCGGCTAGAAGAAATAATATATATTGAACATACAGATACCCAGAATGAGAAGTCAACCCAAGTGGTTAGCCAGAATTAGTATAAATACAGGAGGTCAGTCTTCATTCTGGAAAGCATTCTCAGAATTGCAAAGCAACACTTGTGCACACTGCAGTTTCCCAGTTTGTACGCAGGTTTGGAGGAGAGCTATCGTTGTAGTTGTTGCAGCTAGCAGATTATGCTTTGGCTTAGACTATCTCTTGGTTAGGGTTTGGACTATATGATCAGATATTGTTTTATTTTCTTCCCTTCAGGAAAGGTGCGCTACCCTTTGTTTGGATATCTAGCCTAGGGTTTTCTTCCGGAATGATTCTTAGTCAAGGTTAAGGTTCTCGGAAGGTGGCTTTGGCCGATGGTTGGGTGACAATAGTGATATTTTCGATAGTAAAAGAAGAACATCCATTATATTCTAACACTTTCCTCTTCTTACTAAAAAATAAGTTGGAGGAAGTTATCTCTTCAATAGAGATCGGGGTAAGATCTCTTACATATATAACTTCGAGATTGGGAGTCTCAAAACTTAATTGTAAAGGGGTTAATGATGTAATAGGACTGCCTAATTTTGTGAATTGTGTTCCTTATTTTTTTTTGGAGGTATCAACATGAGTAGTTGACAATAAAGGGAGTATCATTTGATTATGTTTAGAAGTGTCTTGGATTTAAACTCTGTTTCAAACTCTGGATGTTCTACCTGCAAATTTTCTAATCCTTGTGAAAAAAAATTGGGATTATTTGGGATTTCCTCGGTAATATGTTTACCAAAGGACTTTGGTTCAAAACTTGGAGGTATAATTCCTTGTTCTAAAGGAGTGATTATTGATTCTCCCTGTAGTATCTTGGGCAACCCACTTCGTTTGTGTTTTTGGAAAGTGAAAAAGCTGGCCTATAGGTCAGGGGGTAACACTTGGACTCTGTCTAGTACCTCCTCATAAACTATGATTCCTTTGAATATGTCATCACAGGGGGAGTCTTCATGCTCATATGTTTTCATATTGCATTGAGCTAGGTGATTTCCCACAATTTTATATGGATCATACCTTCTGAACTCGATGCCCACCAGTTTAACATCCTTTAATGTTGCAGCTTCTACCTTGGAATGTCCAAAATTTAGCAGTGAAAACCTTCCAACCTATAGAGGAAAAGCTAGCCATAATTTCTTTTGAACTACTTTTAGCTCTTTGTCAATGCCTCCTATCATCATTTGGTAAGACACTTCTCTGCACACCAGTTTTTCAGGTAGAAACTTTGGGAGAGCATGAGAGGGAATTGAGCATTTGAAAACTCTGATATAAGAGAAATTCTCTTCATTAAACCAATCTGCAAGTGTTTTAAGGTTTTCCATAATTTTCTATGAAATCTGAGGGGGTGGATAACCATATAATGTTTGATGCACAGGAATCACTATATCATGACAGATTTCATAAAATAAATCATTTACCTTTTCTTCCCATAATTTAGAATGATAAAAATGGATAGGTTTTGTGTAGGTTGGGCTCCAGATCCAATTCATCAATGGAAATGGGGTTATGTAATAGATGGCATCCATGAAATACACAAACATATAAAAAGCTGCAGATTGTCCTTTTGAATTAGTTGTTTGATACTCAACAATTTATTTGGTTAGGTTATCTGATAGAATCTTAGCCCAATCGAAAGTGAAGCCCTCGGCTACCTCATTCATGATTGATACCCATTCCACCGGGAAATGAGTAGGGATTTTCCTTCCAAATAGTCCACATAACATCATGGCTATATAGACCATATATTCATTTAATGATGTTGTGGCATACACACCATGAGAATCAGCTCTAAATTTTATTGGAATTCCCCACCATGTTTTAACTATATTTGGGTAGGTTCGGTCAAATTATGCACATTCCTTTCATTGACAGTATTCTACGAATGCACCATTATAAATATATTTAGAAATAGGGGATAGATTGTACATTACTTGAATGTGTTCTGGCCTGAAAGAGCTGACGACGGCCTTTTGATGATTTATGATGCTCCTGGTCTGCACATCGGTGTTCTCCAGAGCCTAGTTTAGCATGTCATTGTATGGCATGAGCTTCGATCATGTAGCTATTTTATGAAGTTCATCCTCCGGTATAACTCTGAGTTTATCAGTCTTTTTATCTCCAGAATCATCTGGGCAATTTATGACTTCAGGCTCCAAGATTTCAAAAATCTGCATTCAGGACCTGATTGAATCTACAGCATGTGGTGTGGTATCAGACAGAACGTTCGAGTTCGGATTTGAGCCTTCACCGGACTCATCACTCTTCTTCAGTGTTTTCTTGGGTGCCATGATGCTTGTGATAAAAAGAGAATACCTGTTATAGAGGAGAAGGCATAATCTTTTCTCGAGTAAAAATTACTACTTTGTTTAAAGTGAGAATGAAACTTGAAATAAAAAAATTTATTCACCCTCATTCTGCCTTAATTCAAGTGTGCTTCTACGGATGATGAATTTATTTGTTTTAATGAGGAGAGTACAACTGGAGATATGCACCTTATCCTATAAAATATTTCCGTTGATCCATAATAAATATTACCAAATTTCGGCAATTCACGATAGGGAGTTTTGGATGTAACAACATTGAAATATCCTGAAATGCGAATGCATGAAAAATCAATTTATATCATTAATTTTATGGTTAGATTTTAAATTAAACATGCTTAAGAACTTAATGTTTTCGGGACTTCATTTTTCGGGGTTTTTTGGGTGTGATGAGTGATAATTCCCCGATTCCCAAAAATGTGATTGTTTAAAATTATATTAAGTATGTTTAACCCTTTTTTTAATTAATCACAATTAAAAAGGATTTCGTGACTTTGTACATCAGGATTTTAAGCTATCGTTTGAGGCGGGATTTCTGAAACGCGAAAATATGATATGTTTTAATTATCGTTAAACATTCTTAATCATTTTAGTTAACTCAGTTTAATTTTTAAACTAACTTTCGTGACTTTGCATATAGGGATTTTGGAGTTAATTGTATATCAAACTTCTTATATCGCGAAACCCCGAAACCCGATACTTTGGAAGTTGTCTTAGTGTTTTGAATTTTTAAACAAAGGGCGGTTCCGATATTTAAAAATATTTTAGACCATTGGATTAATCAGAAGGCTTCGTTCGACTGTGGTGTTTAGTGCGTTCTTGTTCTTATTTTTTATTTAAACAAAAATGAAACTTATTTTAGTCTAAAGTTTAGAAAAATATATATGTTTCAACATAGGCTCCATCTAGGGATCTTGACTCCTTGCGGGACGAGAATAAAATGGAGACCGAGTGCCTTTATTGGGTAAATGGAGTCATTATTGCAGTTCTGTGAAACACATTTTGAAAGAAAACACAAAGAAGGACTTAGGACTTCATCCATACCTCCGAAAACTTTCAAAACTTAATCGTTCATCAATCTTGAATTCAAGATTTAATTACTTCCTTCTCTTAGATTGATTTTAGAATTGCTTGAGATAATGAAAACAACCTTAATCAATCTATTAGACTTTGTTCAATTTTATTCGCTTCAAGGGAAAGTGATTTTAATGTTTTAAAAAGGGAGTCTCGTGTTAGCTTCGAATGTAGATCTAGCCCGAAAAAGGAAATAGTTGTCAGAGTATGTTATAATATATGTATAACAGTCTTATAGATATCATAGACATTGATTCACTGCAACTGAGCCTGTTCAGTACCCCGGTGAAGTTATCTAATTCTCATATTGAATTTCCTTTCATCACTTCAATTAATAACTTTGCATTTAAATGTTGAGACGAGGGCAATCATTTTAGAAATTTCCTTTCATCATCTCTTTTTAGACTAGATGGGGGCAATCATTTTATGAATTTTCTTTCACCATCTGTCTTATATTTAATCAAACATGAAGTGAGCACAATCAATTTGTACATAATAAAATATACCAGGGATGATAACCATTTATATTTTAGCAATAGAGGTATGTTAACTCACTTTGATTACTCTGAACCAATCCTCTTCTGACTATTAGCACATCTTCTCTTATCAGGAATATTTCATGGGGAATATTTATTTGACCGGGACTTGCGTTGAGGGAATTTAATGTGTTTAAGGATGGTAAAAGGATTAAAGAAATTAAGCTTATCTCAAGCATACTTTGTATTTCAGTTAAAGTTGGGAATATCATTAGAATTCTTGCATGTTCTCAAGTCTAAGCTTTCAGAGTCAAAGTGAAGCTCTTTTTCTTCTTCGAAAGTCAGAAAGAAAGTTCTTTTTGTAATTAAACTCTTTTTTTTTTCTTTTCTTTTTTAGGTGACAATATTAACTCAAATGAAACCTCTGGCAATTTCGCTAATATCTTTTTTGAAAATTTTGACTTGGCTTAACAAGACGAAAGTTTATACCTCGGAATTTTTCTATATTTTTTGTTAAGCAAATTGTTAGTTTATCACCTATTTTGAGGGAGATTCAATGTGAGTACCGATTCCTGCTAGAGATTATCACCCTGTTATCAGCCCGTATCCCACAATGAGATGGATCGTGAAAAATGTTAGGAATTATTTGTTGATTGGAAAGATTCGTGTTGTATATATATAGGACGCAAATTATAATAAAAGGTCAAAACCAAAACAGTATGTACAATGAGAGTTTGGAACAGTATTACTGCATTAAATGTTTGAGGTAACGCCCATTGATAGGGGCGTTAAGGATCTTTCCTTCAATATTTTCTAACGAAAATGCATTGTTTCCCTCGGAGGCTGTAATTTTGTATGGTCCACACCAGATCTGATCAAACTTACCATGTTTCCCAACATCCTCTTTTCTGGCTTCCCATTTTAGAACCAAATCACCAGGGAGAAATTCCCTATCTTTAGTTTTTTGGTCAAATAAGGCTTTCATATTCTCTTGATATTTCTGTAGTTTTTCATCTACTTCAACCCTATTTTGTTGAACTTCAATCAATTGATTTATCCTCCTGGTAATGTCATTTGGCTCTTCTTTTGAGTCTTGTCAGAGTTTCATTACTGGCAGTGCTAGGTTTATGGGTAAAATAACATCAGTACCATATACCATCTGAAATGGAGACATTCTGATTGACCGTTTTGTGCCTATCCTGTTAGCCCATAAAGCATATTTTAAATGTACATTCCATGCTTTCTTATTTTCAGTCAATACTTTCTTAATTATAGTGATCAGGCTTTTCTTAGATGACTCGGCTAATCCATTGCCCTATGGATAGTAGGTCGTGGAGTGTCCTAGCACAATGTTATACTTTTGACAAAAACTTATCATGGCCATGGATTTGAAGGCCTGAGCATTATCAGTAACTATTTTTCGAGGATAGCCAAATATAGAATGTTCTCCTCCAAAAAACTGATCACTATTGAGTCTGTTGTGTTTCACATTGGGATGGTTTCTACCCATTTGGTAAAATAATCGATGTTCGTTAAAATCTACTTATGTTGAGTGATAGAATGTGGATTTATTTCTCCAATGAAATCAAGGCCCCATTGTTGAAATAGAGCTTCAACCTTAACTGGAACCAGAGGTAGTGCATGGATCTTTTGTTTGCCTGTGAACAATTGACAGGGGTTGCAAGTTCTGAATTTAGCATTCATATAATTGAATAGTTTTGGCCAATAATATCCAACTCTTAAGATTTTATAAGTCATTTCTCTCCAAGCGTGATGTCCTCCACACACTCCTGCATAGAAATCATTTATAACTTTTTCTGTTTTAAATTCTACTAAACAACTCAGTAACAAACCCATGGGATCTTTCCAATATAATTGACCATCTACAATACAATATTTTACAGCATGTAACTTCAATGTCCTAGATTTAGATGGGGTTAGGTCATTGGGGCACTGAAGGGTCAGTAGATAAGAAACAATGTTGTTGTACCAATCTGAAGAAGAGAATTTTTCTAAAATATCAGTTGCAGGCACAGTAACATCAAGTTTCTCTATCTCTAAAAATCCTTCGTACTCCTGAAAATGATTTATTCTGAGTGATTTTAGATTTGATTCAACCAATAATTTAGACAAGCCCTGACCTTTAATAATTTTGGTTGGTTTTGTTATCACACTAAATTGCCTTGGTCTTTTAGTTTGTTTTAATCCTTTTTTAAGCCTTAGATTTTAATTTTTTATTTTTCATCCCTTTAAAGTTAAGTTTGTTAGGTCCCCTTAGATAAATAAACTTTTGAGTCATAGCTCATGTTTGATCCTCAAATTGATTTTTTGGACTTAAACCCTTGTTATTTCATGACTTAAAGTTTTTTACCCCTTCATGATGTGTCATTAGGATCGATCCCTCCCTTCCCATGACTAGATTGATGAGACACACCATTCCACTAACTCATGACCTTATGAGCATGCCTTGTTGTCCTTGCTTACCTATCCAATCATTTTTCAAACAAGAGTGTTGCTCACTCATCAGGCGGTTTCATAGCGCCTTACTCGTTCATCATGATTTCCACCACGATTTATTATTACCACGACTAATGCCATGTTCCTTGTTTTCAGTTCCAGAAGTCAGTTAAAGGATGCCTTTAAGATATTGCATTTACAAGCCCTGGTAACGGTTTCTAATTTTGAAAAACTCAGTAGTGTTGCGCTACGCAAATTCACAAGTTCTGAATAGGCGACAGCAGTATAACCAAATCTGATGTTGTGGTATATCCGGAGGCCGGAAAGTTCATGACTTCACCCTGAGATTTCGTCGAAGATTTAAACAGGTGTTTACTCCACACGTATCTCGCATTACCTCCTCTGCACATTAATTTTCATAGAGAATTAGCACTCAGAGTCTGGATTATCGGGCTTGCAAATTGTGAGAGACTTTTCCTCGCACTCTTTTCTCTTTTCCTCTCATTTCAAACCTATGAACTTCACACATGTACGCCAAAGTATGTAACACCCATCCGCCATAGCCATTGATCTTACAGTTTATCCTCTACATACACATCATGCTACACAAAGGTGTTGCTTAACCATATTGTGTCTCCCCTACTTCCTTTGTTATTCAAGTCAAGTGTGTTTTCCCAGTTTCAAAAGACAAATTACAGGATTACCCTCTCATTGTTTAAACCTTCAGTGCCTATACAAATCTAAGGGTGTCATTCCCACAGTCAAAACTTGGCTTACCAGCACCAGTCTATTTAAAAGGGTCAGCCTTGTACATTTGAAGCCCGATTTAAAGTCTTCCTAGTTATTACTATCCCATAAGCCTTTAAAAGCTCTCATTCTAAGCCATGGAGAATCCTCAATCGATGAAGACACATAAAGGTGGAAAGGTGTTTAGGACAGAACCTGTGGACATGCATATTTTTTATACAGATCCCCTGGCAAGGGAGGTCTTTCAAAGAGTAGGATGCCTCTCTTTCTACCAGAATATGCAGAGAGGCCATCTAGAGGTAACAAAACAATTTTCATCACACTTTGATGGTAGGAGAACCAAGGTTGGGGATTTGTAATTTGAGGTGACTGAAGCCTCTATCTAAGATGCAACATGAATCCCCATTATAGGTGAAAAGTGGTTCAAATCCACGGCTTTGAGTTCAACCTATGCTAAAGATCTCTATAAACCTGAACATCAAGCCATTGATTTAACTAAAGGTGTGCCAAGGGGTCAATTGATTGAACAGTTTGATAGAATTTTGAAGATCATCCAGAGATATTTTACATGTGAAGGGAGATTTAACACATTGTACCAGTACCACATAAGGATTTTGCTACATTTTACTGATAAAGTTGAGATGAATATTCCCTATTACTTGTTGAGGAGCATAGGTAAGATGTCAAATAGGATTCAATCCAAATCTAAGGATGTGGATTCTATCATTTTCAACTCTGGATTGATCAGAATTCTATTCTCCAAGGAATTGGGTAAGAAAGAGATTTCATGGGAGAATTTTGTTGTTACTTTTCATTTCAAGTTGGATCTAGCATCAATTCCTCAATCACAGAATGCAAGTCCTTTATCACCCACCAGTGTTATTAAAGAAGGGACCAGTAGGAAGAGAAAGGGAAGAGCCCATGTTCAGGTTTCAGAGGTCAGCAAGCAGGTCACAGGAGCTAAGGAGGAAGCTTGTCCTTCCCCACAAAGAGATTTTTCACCACCTCCTCCACCAGGGTTAGAAGAGGTTCCTTCTTCTACCAAAGCTACATATAAGAAAGGGAAGAAGATACTCTTCCCCTCTTCTCCTCCAGTAGTCAAAATCAAGGGTAAAAGACCATACACAAGGTCATCAATTTCTAGGGAAGTTGTTGAAGAACAGTCCATACCAGAAATCCATGTGCAAAAGAAGAAAGAGTAAAGGCGTTGAAAATCCTATGGAAAGAAAAGAAGAAACCCCTATGTAGAGGAAGAAGGGTAAAATAAAAGTCACCAAGAAACCTGATGAGGTATATAAGTCACTTCCCATGTAGGTGGAAGAGGATACTGAGAAAAAACATATTGATATTATGCATGTCACTGCTCCTCCTGACAGTCAAACCTTCAAAAGACTTATTAGACAACTTAGGGATGTAAGAAAAGGGGTGGCTCAGTTGAAAACAGAGGCCATGTTTGACAAGGTGAAAATGAAGGAGCTCATGGATGGCTATAGCCATACCCTTGACTTGGCAAGGTTTGCAGCACGAAAGGCCCAGCCCCTTCATGGGAAGCTCTAGAACCTTTATAGAAAGAATAGAGGTTTTCAATCTCAGAACAAGAAACTCAAGGCAGAGTTGCAACATTTTCAAGATGAGGAAGAAACTTGCAGGTATTGGTTGAAGCTGCAATTGAGAAAGAGACATCAGCAGTCAAGGAGAGCATAGCCCCACTAAAAAATACAGTCATTGTTAAGAAGAAGAAGCTTATTGTGCCAAATGAAGAACCTCCTTCTACTAGAAAGAGTGTGAGGTCAAGTGTCCAGGTAACAAAATAGTTGATGAAAGGTGAGCCCCATTTTTTAGGATGTTTCCTTTTTGAGAGGGTAAACTTCTTTTCAAATACTACCTATGCCATCTATACAGTCTTCTAATCATTTAACTATCAAATTTTTGGGCTTTTGTGAAGTTCTAACTCCCTCAGTGGTAAAGTTCACTACCTACAGTACTAGAAAGTCACCTAAATATAATGGTTTTGACATTATGCAAGGCCACTATTTTCTCTACACATGCTCAATATTGGAGGCACTGCGTTTTTTGACAGTTCTACCTAAACCTGTACACAGACATAGCGTAAGTGGTGCTACCTACATGTGCTACCTAATATATGGTAGAGAATAAACCTATACATGGGTGCATCATAGTGGCGCTATGTAAAGGTGCTACCTAATATTTCATAGATAACAAAGGTTGGCACACAGGCGCAACACAGTGGCACTACGTAAAGGTTCTACCTAATATTTCATAGAGAACAAAGGTTGGCACACATACGCATCACAGTGGTACTACCTAAATGAGCTACCTTTTCTACTTTCCCAATTGTGAAATATGCTACTCAGACTGCTACCTAAGGAGGCTACCAACAGACATCGGGGATTCAGGAGGGCTAAGCTAACATATTTTTGGATAGGTGATGATGGAGAATATTGTAGAAACAACAACTAGCATCATGAGGATAACTACATGCTCCTAGAAGACACATGGAAAAACAGGAGCTGCACAACAAAAGAGAATCAAATCAGTTTGAAGCTTGGTTGGATTAGTCACCAACATTTTCCAGCTTTATAGCATAGGTTGTTAGATCAAATAAATGTTTAGATATTTTCAAGGGAAGGAGGCCAGCTCGTACCTCCAGTTGTTGCCTCTCTTTTGTTATAAATAGATAGATCAATTGCTTTGGTAGGTTCAGATGGTTGAGAAAGGCTCCCTTAGACTGTAATATTTTGATGAAGTGACTGTGATCTAGCTATGTACTAGACTTAAGACATTTTGGCTAATAGAAATCAGCTTCTCTTTCAGCTTATTTGCTTCTGATGCTAAATGTTCATGCTTTGAATGATTCACATGAATTATTGTGGTGATGGTATGGTGGATGTTTGATCATTATATTATCATGATGTTTATTTATCTTCCTTAATTTCTGAGTTCAAGAAGATCTTGTGTTAAGAAACTTTATTCCTTAGGCTTTTGTAGACATGATGTTTGTAGTAGCCCCTACATTCCTCTTATTCAAGTCTTTCCTCTATTCATAATTAATCCCAAATTATTGATTGAATTTAGCCAAGACCTTGACTATTGGTGCATGTCAGCCCTGTTTTCTGAGTTGGAACATTATCATTTCGAGTCTCTTTACATTTGACCCTTTAAAACACTCTTACATTCATACATAACCTGATGGGTACTGAGCTTACCTTCCATGCAATCTGAAGGTGATTCCTAGTGCTAACAAGATTAACTTCCAGGTCAAATTCCTTAATTTTGGCTAACCATATGCCCCTCCTTCCATCGCTATTGGGTTGAACCAATATATCTTTGACAGAACTGGTGGGTACATAAGCGATAATCTTTGAATGTGGCACATAGGTTCTGAAATTTTTGAGAGATTTCACCATCGCGTAAGATTTCTTTTCCAATATGTCATATTTTAGTTCGGCATCTCTGATACTTTTACTATAGAATTAAATTGGCTGCTCAAAACCCTCATCATTCTTATGTAACAATACGGCTGCAATAGTATGCTTGGAAGTGAATGAAAAAATAAAAAAATATTTCAAATAATCAGGACTTGCCAGCACTGGTGCTTCACCTATAAATTTCTTAATACATTCGAATGACACTTTGGCCTCGCTTTTCCAGTTTACCTCGTTGTCCTTCTTAAGCATATTTGTAATCAATTTTACAATTTCAACAAAATTCGGAATGAATCTTCTCAAAAAAAATATTTTTCCTAAAAATGATTGAATTTATTTTCTATTCCTAGGAATATTAATAGTATTTATTGCTTCAATCCTTTTCGAGTCAATTTTAATTCCATCCCTAGACACTATATGGCCCAAGAGTTTACCTTCTTGCATTGAAAAATGAGATTTCTTTGGATTTAGAGACAAACCAAATTTGCGACATTTTTCGAAGGTTTGCTTGAGGTGTACTAGATGTTCTGCATCAGATTTAGAAAAGACAGTTAGATCATCAAGATAAATAACAACAAACTTATCTCTTTCACCGACAAAGGCGATGTCCATAGCTCGTTGGAAATTTTCTCCTACATTCATTAAATTGAAAGGCATTTTATCATACATAAAGGTACCCCAAGTGTAGTGTACCCTTTCACTACCAAGGTTTCCAAACCTCTCAGTTACCATTCTATACATGAATGATTACATAATTTGTACAGACTTTATAAGCACATGCATTTAACATAATTAAGCACATTTCAATTACAGAGTGAAATCTATAGGTTACTGCTACAATTAATCAAGCCATAGTATTCAACAACACTTCATTTACACATAGCGGAAAACATGATACATAAACAACAATAGAGTTAAAGCATAATTCTGATACTTATCTTTTAACAGCTGTAGTATTCACCAACCAAGTGCAGGCCTTCCACGAACCTCCCAACCTTAGACCACACTGTTCATCAGCTCAACAGTGGGTCACCCCCGAGCTGGGACCGAGCTCCACCCCAAGGCAAGGAATCCTAGGCTAGGCTGAGGTTACAGGGAAGATAGCACATACACATCCACCAGGAAGAAAGCTCTCCCAGGAATCTCCCACACTCACTACCCACAGACCCTCATTCCCCACATGCCTATTCCACCCCAGGAGAGTGCACCTTCTCTGTCACCTAGACAGTCCTTCGACTACCAGTCTCCCTTACCTTGGGTTACAGGAACAGACTGGACCAGAAGTCTCCGGGCTCTATGGCAGCTATAGGGTTCCTTCCAGGAGTTTTGTTATCCCTCTACGCACTCTCTCACCTAGAGGAGTCACTCACAGGCCAACAAGCCTCACGCAGTCTAGTACTACATGGTGACAACAACCCACAGGGAACACAGACAAAGGCTTCCCAAAATGGTTCAGCAGTCACAGGATGATCTCACGACATGATTTCGGAACAGAGACTCCACGCACAGGCTAGCCCAGCATTTCCCCAAACAACCAAGGGATTCTTCCACTCGAGTTCAACACAGGGATTCTGGTTCAGGAATGCGCTCCTGGGTTTGCATAGAATAGACACAGACTCACAGCTCGGGACATGGGTGTTCACGGTTTCTTCAAACAAACACAGGCTTAACGGCTTCAGAGATTAATCAGAGTAATTTGGCAGATGGCGTACCAGTTCTATGCTCAGAGGTTCCGGTCAGAATGGAGAGATCCTCCCCCTCACGGCTTACTTCCTCCGTTTTATTTGCATGCACCAGGGTTGACACTTATCACCCTGGGAACAGTATGCATACCACGACATGCATCCCCTTTGCATGTTCCCTTTCCAAAACTTAGGATAAACAAAAATGCACATGTCTCTTTTTAAAATAATATTAAAATATTATTTCCCAGGCTTAATCCCCCTAGGCTCATCACTCAGCCTCTTTTCCCACCTTTTAGCCCTTAATTCCTTGCCCACTCTATGGACGCTCAGTCCCCCATCACTCATTCATCATGGTCGGTCTGCACTGGCAGTGTTTATATTTTATTAATTGATATGCATACATACAAGTACATCAACAGGCTCCTGGACTTCAACACTTAGGATCCCTGGCCTAACAAAACACATAAGCCTACATCTTATACAATACTTGGCTCACCAGCCTATAGAACACATTTACAAGTCTTTTCATAAAACATGATCTGTGACGAGGCTTGGCCTTGGGGACACTACAATCCCCCTCCCCTTATTTTTGCACTGTCCTCAGTGCAACTTACATTGTCTCTGCAAGTCTTTCAAAATTTTCAAAAAGATGTGGGTACTCTGCCCGCATTACTTCTTCATGATCCCATGTCGCATCCTTAGGAGCATACCAGGTCCACTGGACCTTTACAAGCTCTATATCTCGATTCTTGAGCTTCTTGTTTTTCCTGTCCAATATGCGCACAGGATGCACCTACAGGACACCTTCTGGTTCCACCTGAATCACAATCCAATCGATAACATGATTAGCATCAAGTACATATTTCTTAAGCAGTGAAACATGTAACACATTATGTACAGTCATAGATGTAGGTAATGCAAGCATGTATGCAACTAGCCCAATCCTTTCCAGGATCTCAAATGGCCCACAAAATCTTGCTGCCAACTTGGTGCAACTTCCCAATTTCAGGGAACTCCTGTTAGTTTTCACTTTCAGGAAAACATGGTCACCCACTTTGAATTCTTTATGGGTTTTGTTACTATCAGCGTAACTTTTTTGCCTGTCCTGAGCAACTTTCAAATTCTGTTTGATTTTGATCATTTGATCTTCCATCTCTTTGAGTAGTTTTGGTCCAACTACTGCTCTATCAGTTGGATTATCCTAGCTCACTGGAGTGTTGCACTTTCTTCCATAAAGTGCTTCGAATGGGCTCATATTCAGAGATGCATGGTACCCATTATTGTAGGTGAATTCTACCAAATGCAGGTAGGCTTCCCACCTTGATGGTTTATCCATCACATACATTCTCAGCATGTCTTCGATTACTCTATTTACTCTCTCTGTCTGTCCATCAGACTTAGGATGATATGTTGTACTGAAGTTCAGATTCGTTCTGAATCCCTTGAACAATCCTCTCTAGAAATTCGAAGTGAATTTCGGGTCCCTATCAGACACAATTGTCTTAGGAATTCCATGCAAGCGTGCAACTTCTTTTAAAAAGATATCAGCAACATATGCTGCTCTGTGGGTGGTTTTCAGTGGAATAAAATGGGCATATTTAGTAAGCTTGTCCACCACCACCATGATTGAATCATGCTGCTTGCTTGTTCTGGGCAATCTTGTGATAAAATCCATTGTTACCACATCCCATTTCCACTCAGGAATAGGTAAAGGATGCAACAACCCTATTTGGTGTCTGTGCTTAGCCTTGACCTTCTGGCATTCCATACATCTGGCGATGTATTCAGCAATTTCCTTCTTCATGCCTGGCGAAAAATAATGGCTTTTGACTGTTGCCACAGTCTTCTGATATCCAGGATGACCAGCATAAGTCACATTATGCATTTCTTTTAGAATTGTCAGCTTCAATTCTCTGTCATTAGGTACATACACTCTGTTCTTATATAGAAGTAGACCATCAGTTTCCAAGGCATAACCTTTCTCAATCTGTGGTATTTCATGCTGCTGTAGCTTTGTTACAAGATTTATGTACCGCAAATCAGCACCTGCAGCCTCCATAAGTCTGTCTTTCAACTCAATTTTTTACATGCTAATGGTTGTAGCATGTAATTCATGCACTTTTCTGCTGAGTGCATCAACCACTTTATTGTCTTTCCCTTTGATATGCCTGATATCAAAGTCATATTCGCACAGAAATTCCAGCCATATAATTTGCCTGGCATTTAAAGTTGGTTGATTAAATAAATACTTCAGACCATTGTGGTCCGTTCTCAACTCGAATTTCTTGCCCATAAGGTAATGTCTCCATTTCCTCAAGGCATGGACAATTGTTGCCAGCTCTAAATAATGAGTGGCATAATTCCTTTCATGCTCTTTCAGCTATCGAGATTCATAACAAATTACAGATCCCTCTTGGCTGAGAACTCCTCCCAGCCCTTCCTTACACGCATCTGTGCACACTACATAATCCTTACTTGGATCAGCAATCTTTAGGATTGGAGAACTAGTGAGCAGTTGCTTCGATTGCTGGAAGTTTCTCTCACATACATCAATCCACTGGAACTTCTTCTCCTTCCTTTGCAAAGAAGTGATAGCATGAGCTATCCTTGAAAATCCGACTATGAACCTCCTATAATAACCTGCCAGACCCATAAAGGATCTAACTTCCGTCACATTTCTTGGCACTGGCCACTCTCGAATGGCCTGTACCTTCTCAGGATCCACAACAATCCCCTCTTCAGAAATAATGTGTCCCAAGTAATGGATCTACTTTTGGTAAAATGAGCACTTGCTCAATTTTGCGTACAGCTGGTGTTCTCTCAACACCTGCAGCACCATTCTCAAGTGTTGTTCATGTTCTTCCTCTGTCTTGGAATACACCAAGATATCGTCCAAGAAGACTATGACAAACTTGTCCAAATAATTTCTGAACACTCCATTCATTAGGCACATAAAGACAACAGGCGCATTGGACAGTCCAAATGACACCACTGTAAACTTATAGTGATTGTACCTTGTTCTAAAGGCAGTCTTTCTGATGTCTTCATCTTTTATCCCCACTTGATGATTTCCAGATCAGAGATCTATTTTCAAAAATATTTTCGCATCCTTCAACTGATCGAAAAGATCATCAATCCTCAGCAGAGGATACTTGTTCTTGACAGTGACTTTATTCAGCTGTCGAAAGTCAATGCACAACCTCAACGTTCCATCTTTCTTCTTCAAAAATAGAACTAGGGCTCCCCACGGTGACACGCTGGGACGAATGTAGCCTTTCTTTAATATCTCTTCGAGCTGCAGTTACAACTCCTTCAGCTCTGGTGTGCTCATCCTATAAGGAGATTTTGAAACTGGAGCTGCTCCAGGCATTAGATTTATAGAAAAATCGATGTCCCTTTTCGGAGGGAGTCCAAGCACCTCCTGAAACACATCCTCAAACTCTTTGAGCACCCTGTGGTCTTCCAGATTCAAGACCACATCTTGGAATGCTTCTTCCACCCGGGTTGCAAATAATTGACAGCCTTTCCGGTAACATTTCTTTAGCTGCATGGCTGAGATTTCCCTCACAACCACGGCTCTGGGAATTCATTGGACTGTTACTTGATTTCCTTCTTCATTCAGACATGTGAACCTCTTGTTTCGACAATCCAGAAGGGCATGGTGTTGTTCCAACCAGTCCATCCCAATTAAGCAATCATATGAGCCTAAAGGCAGAATGTTCAATTCATCCCTAGTGCTCATTCCTTTCATGTCCACTGAACAGGACTTAACCAATTTAGTGACCTTCCTCTTGGTCCCTGTGGCTAACTGCACTAACCAAGACTTCTCATGTTTGCTCTTCGTTAAATTCAAACTTTCCACCACCCTAGGATCTACATAACTATGTCTATCCTCTGAATCAATCAAAATAACAAGTGGTCGATTGTTGATCATACCTTCCACTTCAATCATGTGTGATTGAAATTCTGCTTGCTTGTTGTCTAGGGCTGTGTAGATCCTCGGCATTCTACTGCCCATATCCTCCATTGTTTCAGCTTGCTAAACAACATGGACAGTTCTTGATTTTTCTTTTCTGTGGGGGCAGTCTCTATACTTGTGATTCCCTTTACAGCCCTAACACTCCATGGGTGGAGGCCTTGCCATCTATTCACTCCCTTCAACTTTCCTGGGCTCTTTAAAAGATGACTGTCCACAAGGATTGTTTCTGAAAAAGGAAGGCTTGCTTCCCTTCTGTCTCTGTTCTTTCTTAAACCTCTTCTGGTTATCCCAAGCCTTCCGAAAGGTAGGTTTTTCTCTCTGTTGTTCGTATAGGCATTTCGCCCTTCTTATGGTTTATTCCATGGTCTTAGGATCATCGTATTGAATTTTGTCACCAATAGAAGGTGGCAGTCCACTCAGATACCTCTGAATTTTAACAGCCTCATCTTTGATAAATGGAACATACTTCAGC
>JZKD02S0135195.1:199968-217356 GCA_000966675.3 Picea glauca
CACATGGACGCTTTTCCTTTCAACTGGTACATTGCAATTCTTCCCTCTGCATGGGCAGAATAATTCTGCAGCTGCAAGTATTCCTTCATGCCCAACAACCCTGTCTTGGCATCTTCCTCCTTCTTATGTTCTCCATCGAATGTTGGAGGTTTAATTTTATTCATTTCTCCTTTCAATTCCTCCTTTCCATATCTTTTATGTTTTCTGGTAAGGGACGGGCTTGAACTACGGTGTGTCTCCCTTTCCGAATGTTTTTGGGAGCGACTGTGACATCGGCTACCACTCCTCGATCTACTTCTTCTCCCATGAGTTATGTGACTCTCTGTCGTACTTGAGTCTCTTCCTTTCTCAAGTTTCTTCTTTCCATGCCCATTAGAGTTCGATCCTTCGACTCCTAGGTTAACATCCTTTCCTTCCCACTCGTCTTCCATTTCAGGGGTAATTTGCACTCTTCCCCACTCCATACTCAGCGTTGATTAACTGGAGTTTTGGCCTCTATGGTATTCTGAACACGCACTGTGCAATCCAATTCAAATTGTCAAGCCATTAGACTTCATAAATAATCCACAATTTTTACAACTATTACGAACAAAAACGAAAGACATTTCAACTTCACAAGTTTTCTGAGCTCTGTCTGGTTCTTTGTTCGTCGGGTTTCAGAACTTCAAAATCTCAGTCTATGAAGAACTTTGAAATTCTCCTGTTTCCTATCGGAAAAATTTTCCTCCCACAGGAAACTCTTCAAGGTTTCCCTTCCTTCTATCGGGGTTACCTTTATCGAGATTTTGGAACCGATAGTGTTTGGGTGGCTTGAATCCCCGATTCCCGATTTGCGATGAGCTTTCTTCATGCGTGAGCCCTCCTGAGCTTAGCTCAGGTCGCATATGACCATGCCTTCGTGACGTGGACTTACCTTCCTATCGAGAATTCAATCCTCAAAACCCGATGCGCTACCTTACACGTTAGCCCTTGCTATGGACTCTACATAATGTGACCATTGAATCGTGACCCTAGCCTTTTCCCTTATTGGGGTTCAGGGTTTCACAAATCTGAATGTGCCAAAATGCTTGACAGGGGAATCCCCGATTTCTGATTTTCGATGGACTCCATCCGTGCTAGCCCTCCAGGCTATAGCCTCACCATACGACCACTACTCATGATCATGATCAATCCTCTTATCAGGGTTTCTGAATTTGTGATGTCGCGATGCACATGCATTCACAACCTCCGATCCTTCGATTCCTGATGTGCTTTTACACTGGCTAGCTCTCCTGGCTGAGCCTCTGGTCCACATGACCATACTATATGAACTCCACCCTACCTCATCGGTTTTGGCGGTTTCAATGTCAATGCTCATACGCTCACGGAATCCATGATGGGTCCCAGTCGTTGACTTGTCAACAGTCCTTTTGCTTGTCGCTAAAAATCTGCCACCTGTCCTCCTGACAGTCGGTGTGGCCCCACGCTCCTAGGCCTTATCGAGAAATCGCGTATCGTGATTTTCCAATGCACGAAACCTTTTCTTCCGGTATCTCCGATATCTTGATTCCCGATATGCCGATGTGCCTTTTGTTTTAACCCTTCACGGTTAAGTCAGGTCCATGTGACCTCTACCCCGTGACCACAATCGACCGCTCATCAGGGTTTCGGGGTTCGGAGTTTCAAAGTGTATCAATCACTTGTCACCTGGGTTCCTGATTTCCCGATGAACTTCAAACACCGATGAACATGTTCCTTGTCGGGACTTCCCCGATGGTAGATCTCTACCACGTGTTCCCTAATATGAACAGTCCAGATCTTGTAGCAAAATTGCGGATCACGTTTCCGTGTGATGAGATTTCTAGGTGCTCAAGAACTCTGATTCTCTGATTTTCGACTCTCTCCGGGATTCTGACACGTGTGCTCCTTGAGATCCTTTGGTTATGATCCCTCCTCGGAATCTTGAGAGTCACAAGGTCTCAATTCTCTGCCTTAGTAAAACACCGATGACTCTAATATCCCGACGCCTCCCCAGGACTTCTCCTCTACCCATGAGGACTTAAATCCTGCGCAACTTCTGTCAACTCAGAAAGTTGATGGGTAATTCCACAGGGATCTTACGACTCACGATCCTCCCGATTTTAAACTCCTGTGCAGTATCCAAAGGTTTTAAACATCGTGCACATTCTCCGGATCTGACGATTACAAGGGTTCGCCTTCCCTCCCGAACAAATCCGACGGTTCTAACACCATTGGTGTAGAAACCTGTCTCCCTGTGGTCATAGACCATACCAGCTGCAGTTTCACAGCACTGCTAAACCTCCTGAGCTTGTAAACGTGGTTAGGAAACTACTTGACACACTGGAACAACCAACTTCCGAAATTGGCCATTCCAGACCCAATTTCTCTTCACATTTTCGGTCCAAAGACCGCTCCACTGGCTCATCTAGGCTCAGTGTTGAAACCTTAGCTCTGATACCACTCTGTAGTGCACCCTTTCACTACCGAGGTTTCCAAACCTCTTAGTTACCATTCTATACATGAATGATTACATAATTTGTAAAGACTTTATAAGCACATGCATTTAACACAATTAAGCACATTTCAATTACAGAGTGAAATCTATAGGTTACTGCTACAATTAATCAAGCCATAGTATTCAACAACACTTCATTTACACATAGCGGAAAACATGATACATAAACAACAACAGAGTTAAAGCATAATTCCGATACTTATCTTTTAACAGCTGTAGTATTCACCAACCAAGTGCAAGCCTTCCACGAACCTCCCAGCCTTAGACCACACTATTCATCAGCTCAACAGTGGGTCACCCCCGAGCTGGGACTGAGATCCACCCCAAGGAAAGGAATCCTAGGCTAGGTTGAGGTTACAGGGAAGATAGCACATACACATCCACCAGGAAGAAATCTCTCCCAGGAATCTCCCCCGCTCACTGCCCACTGACCCTCATTCCCCACATGCCTATTCCACCCCAGGAGAGTGCACCTTCTCTGTCACCTAGACAGTCCTTTAGCTGCCAGTCTCCCTTACCTTGGGTTACAGGAACAGACCAGACCGGAAGTATTCGGGCTCTATGGAAGCTACAGGGTTCCTTCCAGGAGTTCTCTTCTCCCTCTGTTCACTCTCTCACCTAGAGGAGTCACTCATAGGCCAACAAGCCTCACGCAGTCCAGTACTGCGTGGTCACAAAAACCCACAGGGAACACAGACAAAGGCTTCCCAAAATAGTTCAGCAGTCACAGGATGATCTCACGGTATGATTTCGGAACAAAGGCTCCACGCACAGGCTAGCCCAACATTTCCCCAAACAACCAAGGGATTCTTCCACTCGAGTTCAACACAGGGATTCTGGTTCAATAATGCGCTCCCAGTTTTTCCTAGAACAGACACAGACTCACAGCTCGGGACATGGGTGTTCACAGTTTCTTCAGACAAACACAGGCTTAACGGCTTCAGAGATGAATCAGAGTAATCTGGTAGATGGTGTACCGGTTCTATGCTCAGAGGTTCCAGTCAGAATGGAGAGATCCTCCCCCTCACGGATTAATTCCTCCATTTTATTTGCATGCACCAGGGTTGACACTTGTCACCCTGGGAATTGCATGCATACCACACCGTGCATCCCCTTTGCACATTCCCTTTCCAAAATTTAGGATAAACAAAAATGCACATGTCTCTTTTTAAAATAATATTAAAATATTATTTCCCAGGCTTAAGCCCCCTAGGCTTAGCCCCTAGGCTCATCACTCAGCCCCTTTTCCCACCTTTCATCCCTTAATTCCTTTCCCACTCTGTGGACGCTCAGTCCCCCATCACTCATTCATCGTGGTCGGTCTGCACTGGCGGTGTTTATATTTTATTAATTGATCTGCATACATACAAGTACATCAACAGGCTCCTGGCCTTCAACACTTAGGCTCCCTGGCCTAACAAAACACATAAGCCTACAGCTTATACAACACTTGGCTCACTAGCCTATAGAACACATTTACAATTCTTTGCATAAAACATGATCTGTGACGAGGCTCGGCCTTGGGGACACTACACCAAGGGGTAGTGAACACAATTTTCTCTGTATCATCTTGATGTACTGCATATTGATTGTAGCTCGAAAAGCCGTCAATCATGGACATTTTATTTGCTCCAACTACTTCTCTAAAATGTGATCCATTTTAAGCAATGGATAATTGTCCTTTAGTGATGATCTATTTAAATTTCTGAAGTCTACACACAATCTGATTTCAACATTTTTCTTTCTTACTGTAACTAAATTAGCCACCCATTTGGAGTATCTGAGTGGGACAATGATCTTGGCATCCAGAAGTTTCTTTACCTCTTTCTCTATCACATGAAGTAATATAGGATTAATCTGTCTGAGCTTCTGCCTGAATGGTTTGATACCTTGCTTCAGAGGAATTTTGTGTTCCATTATAGTGGTGTCATAAGTTCTTAATTCATCATAGGACCAAGAAAAAACATCTTTATACTATCTAAGAAAATCAACATATTTACTTTTTATTTCAGGAGGAAGGTACTTAGATAATTTTACCAACCAAGGATTTTCTTTGGTGCCTATATCACAATCTTCAACTTCTTCTGGATGAGGCTGTAAAGTGGACTTCAAAAGAATTTCATCATGATTAAATAACTTCTCTAAGGGGATCAGACCTTTGGGGATCTGATTATTTTTCAAAATAAGAATACGATGATTGGCAATCTTATTCTGAAATTCTTGAGGATCTTCCCCTTTCTGCAAAATCCAAGCGGGATCATTCTGATTTTCTTGGTCGATATGTGTTTCGGCAAAGTCATCCACCACTTCTAAAAATTTCCTGATTTTTTCATCATCCTCGAAAACCTGCCAATGTTAAATATTATTCGATATGTAAGGTTTATGTCTCATCTCTATATGGTATTTAAGTTTGAAAACTGTAAGAGGCACAAACATTGAGGCTGCTTTAGCTAATGAATCTGCTCGTTGATTTTTATTTCTAGGGATATAATGAACATTAACTGATGAGAAAAAATTCTCGATTAGATCCCAGGCACAATTCCTATAATATCTCAACCTTGGGTGCTTAGCCTGATACTAACGATTAATTTGTTTTATGATTATTTCAACATCACCATATACTTCTAAGTTCTTAATCTTTAATTTCCTGACGGCTTCTAATCCTAAGATCAAGGCTTCGTATTCACATACATTGTTAGTGTAATCTATGTCCCACGGTAACCTGTAAGAAAAAGGGATAATAAAATCATCATCGAGTGCCACAAACAATGCTCAAGCTCCTCCTCCTTCGCAAGATGAAGCACCATCAAAATACATATTCCAAACTCTAGAAATATATACATCTTTACTTGTCTTTTCGTATTTTTCTATACAATTTTATTCTATACATACATCTAAATAATCATCAATGGATAAAATACAATTTCCTAAATCCTGATCTGCAATATAAACAGTGTAGTTATTTGGGTTCAATGGATCACTTATTGTAAACGCCAACCTTGTTTCTTTGTACAAGCAAGTGAACTGTCCACCGAAGATCGAGATTGTGGGGTATGTCATGTTGAATTGGAGGGATTCTCTAAGTTTGGCACCCCAAGACCTAGATAACAACATGCCATGCTTCGGAAGTATATCAACAACAAACACATCCATCAGAACACTTTTTATAGGAATCTGTGCAAGGTTAACGACTAAATCTTTTATCATACCCACACATTTAACCTTTCTTGAATCAAAAGAATAGAAATGTCCATATGGTCGAGTGATTTCAAGACCAAGACTATCCATAATACCTTTGGGCATCACATTATGAGAAGCTCCATAATCCAACATGCAATTATGGAACAGGTGATCATGCACAGTTAGCATAATATAGAAAGGAGCAACAGTATCTCTGGCACCTTCAAAATGTGGACCAAAAATTATATTAGGCTTATCATCTTCTAGATTTATAACGTCAGCCTTACTTTCATTATCTGAAAAATTAATCACTTTAGCAATTTGTTTTCTGTATATGGTATTTTTTACCAGTTCAACCAGAGGTACAGGGATTTTGATTTTGTTAATTTGGTTTTCTAGATTGAAATTTCCCATTGTCTTATCAACTTCTCTGGGTTGGATGTCTATCTCCTTTTTTTCTGATTTACTAATTTGTGTTACTTTTGTTTTCATTGCTTTTGTTTGTACTATGGTAATTTCCATTGTTCTTGTACTAACAACTGGTGTTTTTGTTGCCTTTGTCTTGGTAGACTGTGTGTCAGCAGCCTTGGTTTTGTCAGCGGCCTTGGTTTTAATAGTCTATTTTTCAGCAGCTTTTGAAGCTGCCTCGTCTGTTTCCCCTCTCGACAGAATTTTCTTTGATGGGGTGGTCATGATATTCTTGTTTCTAGGCCTTAGATTGTATTTATGTTGGAGCTCGGCCATTATATTATCAGGGATTCCTTGATAACAAGAATCATTTCTAATATTCATACTCTCATCGTTATTAGACTAACCTTCTGCCTTTATAGATTTTTCATAATCTTGTCTCGTCAAATAAATTTCATGACAATCATCACCAATATTATTGATATCTTCCTCGAACTCCGCAAAATTTTGCATGTCTTCTCCTCTTCTAAAATTTTCATTCTTAAAGAGGACTTGAATCTTTTGTTCTTCATTCTTAATTTGTCTTTGTTGTATTTGAGGGTTAGGATTCCTTCTAAAATCCTTTCTAGAGAACTGATCATTCTTTCATTGGTCCAATTCCATTCTCTATATTTTATTCAAAAATTATTTGATTATTTTATCCATGTCATCCATCTTATCTTTCGAGGATGTTCCAACTCCAGAGGGTCTTGCTTGTTCCCTGAATCACCTAGTTTCTTTATTTCCTGTTTCAAATTTAGATTTTGACTTTCCTGATGCCATCATGTTCGATTCAATTTCTACAGTGTCATCTTGCATTTTAGTGAGATCAATAGATCTCCTTTCTCTTAATAATAGAGCGAAATCTGGATTAAAAGCTCCAACAAAAGTTACTTTTCGTTGTGTTATCACCATAACGATTTTCAGACAAGATCTGAGTCTCCAGAATTTAGCAAGAGCTACATCGTCGCGGGAGCCTGATAGCTTGGAGAATTGATGATTTACAAGACAAGATATATCTGGCGGCGTATGAACAAATATAGTGGATGCACAAAGGCATAACTTGACAGACCGTTGATTTTTAATCAGCCCAGATCAACAGCTAGTGGCTGTATCGGGCGGTGAACTTGCAGGGGACTTAATCATCTAAGGGTGGACTGGGGAAAACCATTATGGTTTTTAAAAAGGACGCATGGTGCCTCTAGAGATACATCGGAGTGAAAAGCGGTTTGTCTGGAACCACTTTCGCCAAAGCCTCGATGTCACATGTTCCAATATGTCAAATCAAACAGTCGAGAGGCGGGCGACGGTTGGTCAGAATCACCCTGTTTCACTTGTTCGGTACTTCACAACCATATGATGTCAGGTCAACAACGCCATATAATGAACTCGAAAGATAATCATTTGAAATGGATTGGCCAAGCATGGTGAACCAACATACCTGTAAGAGAATCTATCATTGATTCATGGTTGGAACTCTATAACTACCGATTCTCAAGTATGGAGACATCATCTCATCCATAAATGACGTATTTTCAAAATTTGCTCGACTCTCTGATTTCTGTGGGAACATTTCGGTGTCCACAAAATTGGGATACATGGACAAAGCTATATCCAGTGAAACTAGTTATTTAGGCAACATGACAGATTTACCTACGAGTAAGAAGGAAAGGGTAATTGCACGTATATTAGCGACTAAATTCCACACAGAACCTACTACAGACTCAGGATTGGAATTCAGGTTAAATCCCATTATGAGGGATCTAGTCATCAATAGGCAAGCTATAAAAAAGAAACGGGGCAAATGATAGAAGAAAGAAACCATAGCTGAAACGGATGAAAGTGTTGGAGAGAATCAACTGACCTGGTTAGATACTCTAAAGGAGGAGGTATCTAAACTAAAATAAACTCTCAGGTGGAGACGAGTACATCCCAACAAGTTTTGGACAAATGGTGCCTAGATACGATGAACTTGTTCCTAACGGTCCCTCTAAAATAGGGTAACGATTATTATAAATCATTTCTCCTGTGTAACTTATCTATAATCTTAGAACGATGAGAAGTCTGAACATTTTGTATTCCAGGAATAAACCTTCTCTATATATATATTATCTCAAGGATATATAATGGATGGAGAAAAGAGGAGTCTGCCCTCTTTGCAGGAAGACCTTTGTAAATATTTGGGGCTAGAATGAACATATAAATGAAGAAGCGGATTTTGGACTGTTTATGAACATATTCTAATTGGCGATGATATGGGTCTTGTTTTCCTTTCATAGTATGTGTTTCCTATGATCCTTTATTCCATATATATTTTTCTTCTGTCTAAATTGGAGAATTAAAGGCCCAGAATTCATCATTTGATGCTCTTGGTTTACCAATTTAGAATATGTTTATCTCTTTTGAACTAATTCAGAATTCATTCATATAATGCTCTGATGGATTCATGTGTCCCTTTTCCTCTAATGCCATGCAAATTTATCAAATATAAACTCAGACTCATTGTTTGATTTATCCTTTTCCTCTTAATAGTCCCCAGGTTTGACAATGTATTGTTTATTCTAGACTCCATAGCCCAAATGTCATCTTCATTCCTCCAATCATTTTATTAAACCCCCCCCACAACAAACTGAATCTAGCCACCTGATTATCAAATAAATACCCAGTGACACGAGAGAGCCCTCTCTAAGTTGAGCAGGCTAGTGCCCAACTCTAAAGTTGGTTGAAATAGTTACCTCTGTCGTTTTTCTATTCAGCCAGACAAAATTTACAGAGTGATAACATTTTGGCATCGTTGTCGGGGATGAAATTGAAAAATGTTCCCTGGGAAAGAATGACATGGTTGAGTTCTAAGGTCTGAGAGAAGTAGACACTTAGGCACATACTGGCTATATTTCTTCTCTGGCAACTCCACTCAAAAATTAGTTTGAAGGTGATTCCACTGGTAGAAGAATCCAGAAATTTCAATTTTCACTGGCGACTCCACTCTCAATGCAGAATCTAGCTTCCAAAACATAATTGGCGAATCCACTGGAAAATCATATCCCTTGACAGAGGTATGAAAATACATTATGGAAGAAAACAAGTACTTAAAATTGGATTTTTTCCAAGGCATTTTATCGTTTGTTATAATTTGCCTCTGCTTTTTCCTTGAACATGCCAAACAATTTTTTTTTTACCTGCTACATTCTAATGATGAGCATAAATATATTGCAATCATATACCCTCCTCTTAAATGTGTACCTGCATATCCTCACTGTATCACTGAAGTTGATAAAAAAATTCCCATCTGGGCCATGTAATGACCACAACCAAGTTGATAAGTCTCATGAAATTAGGGTTGATATTTCATCTCATGTACTTGACCCAACACCCTCCAATATTCAGCATAGATAAAGACCCTTAAATCTACCCCTCATGCTTCAAGAATTTCCTCCAAAACACTATGAGTACCTGCCTATGTTTGATGGGGAAACTGATACCATCTCAGCTGAAAAGCACATCCAAGAGTTTGAGCATTTTATAGAGTTGCTTTAGATCGACCATGATGATGTTTATATGAGGGCCTTCTCTCAATCCTTGAAAGGAGACACCAAAGACTAGTTTAAACATCTGCAACCAGGGACAATTAGCTCATGGGAGGAATTGAAGGATGTCTTTTTTAATTTTTGGGGCAAGAAGAAATCGTCGAATCTACAACTTATAGAGTTCTATGCCTTAAAAAAACAGAGCAATGAAACTATTTCTATATTCAGTAGGAGGTTTTCCAGTGTCTATTATAATTTTTCCAAAGGGATTCAACCCACTGAAGTTGTTGCCATGCTCCATTATGAAACTACTCTTCATCCAGACTTGTCTTTTCTCCTGATGGAAAGAATACCTAAGTCCTTAAAACAAATTCTTGATGATGCTCAAGATATTTAGCACAACATCCAAGATGTAAATAGATCCAAAATGAGGAGTTAGATGCTAAAGAAAATAAAAGAGAATATGAACAGAAAATGTCGATTCGAGCCTTGAGAATATAGTCGACCATTTCATAGGCCCTCTTGAAATTCCCAATACCAAGTATGTTGAAAAAAATTATGTCCCACTTGTTTAAAAAGAAGGTGTTGATTTAGTTTCTGATCCATCCCATGATAAGCATGGGGCTGATTATTTCATGTATTCATATATAGATAATCAATATGATGAGTGTACAAATCAGTTTGTTAAAGAGTGGGATGATGTTCCAAGTTTGTTCTTATTAGATGACCTTGCATATGTCAGTAATTTGCATGTATATGACAAGTGTGAAGATGATCGTGACATTAAAGACTTTCTTTTTCAACAGTACAGTGAGGAGCAAAATATCAGATAAGCTGAAGAGGATTCTCTATCCTTGTGCTTTCCTACATTCAAATTGTTGAAAAAGAATTCTCAGATTATTTTTGAGGCAAACAAATTTGTGTTGATGCAAGGTCACACCAAAACAACAAAATGGATTGACGAGATATTGGAACTCTCTTCTCAAACGTTTGATGGTCCTATTCTTTGTTTTGAGGAAAACCTTGTGAATTTAGAAATACAGTTGTTGGTCGAAGACAAAGCGGAAAGTGAGTATGTCTAGAAACCCAAAGAGATGGAAAAATGTACCTATGATGATACTAAAAAAAAAGAAGAAGGTTTTGAATCAGGTAACAAAACCTTGCCATTGTGTTTTTCCTCATTCGAACTGTTCAAACAAAATAGCGTTTCAAATCATAAAAAATCCAAGCATGAAGTCGAAGGCGAAGAAAGAAGCAAGCTTACAAATAAAAACTCTCTCCCCTTATTCTTTTCTTCCTTTGAGTGGTTAGGAGAAAATCATGAAATTTCAGAAAAAAATAAGGACTTCTGACTATATTCACACTAGCACTATTTTACGTGAAAAGGTTGTCATCATTAAAGAACACCAACTACACTCACATGCATTGCACTATCATTACCTGGAAGGGTATTTCGATTTAGAATTCCAATCTTTGCTTAATCATCAAATTAAAGAAGAAGTTGATCAAGAATGTTTATCAAAGGTATTTTCCTTTCTCCCAGAACTAATGCGGATGTTCAACATAACAAGGTATTTCAATATTGCTTTTCTTCCCTTGAGAATGATGTACTGGTCCAATTTCTTAACAACATAGACACAGGCAAGGATTTTGAAAATACATCCATGAGGACTCTAGACTGTGAATTAATTCATGACGTGAATTTTTTGCATTTGCAAGAATATTATCAGCAAGAACTTGTTTCTATTAATTCATTTGAAAGTCAATATGGTAGCCCTCAAACAGATTTCCAGAAGTTTAATGAAACCAAATTAGAATTGTTTGATGAAGAAAAGGATAGCCTTGATGCACATAATATGGCTGTCATATTTGAAGAATGTATGAATGTTTTTCTTGAGATGCATGGAGAAGTAGACAAACCCATTGCTGCCATTTCATTTGAAAATGTTCTCAAGATAGAAGAAATAAAGAAAGAACAACAAACACTTATGAAAGAGTCTTGCATTTTTTTTTTTGCGCGCCAAGAAAAAATTATTTTTCATGGTTTTCAAGATCCGGTGGCCATCCTATTACAGTCATCAGTGAAAGAGGAGTTTGTTTCATTCATAAACTCAGATTTTGAATTCAAATTTTGTTTTCAGCTACCATCTTCTACATTTGTCTGCCTTCTTAAGAAAGATGTAAGTGGAGAAAAATCAGGAAGCCAATTGCTTGACTGGTTGCATTGGCACTTTAGCATCACTTGATTGAGTGTTCATTTTAGCATTTTTAGGGTATGTAGGAATGTACGAATAATCTTTCCATACAAGCATTCTTCAGTTTATATTTCCAATATTGTGTAAGGTCTGTTTCATCAGAAGATTCAATGTTCGGTACCCAGTTGAGAATGACATGCAAAGTTTGGACTTTAGTAGACACTAGTGATATGGTAGGAGCAGGGTATATGCACATGTTTTGGGATCAGCCCAATGGATTAGGCACAGGGTCTACAATTTATTTGCTACCTCACAGGGAGGATAACATCCCCAATTGGAGCCTATGTTATCACCATAATGATTTTCAAACAAGATCTGAGTCTCGAGAATTTAGCAAGAGTTACATCGCCACGGGAGCCTGATAGCTTGGAGAATTGATGATTTAGAGGCCAGGACATATATGGTGGCATATGAACAAATATAGCGGATGCAAAAAGTCATAACTCGACAAACCATTGATTTTTAATCATCCCAGATCAACGGCTAGTGGCTGTATCGAGCAGTGAACTTGCACAAGACTTAATCATATAAGGGCAGACTGGGGAAAACCATTATGGTTTTTAAAATGGACGCGTGATGCCTCCAGAGATACATCAGAGTGAAAGGTTGTTTTCCTTAAACCACTTTTTCCAAAGCCCCAATGTCACATGTTCCAATATGTCAAATCAAACAATCGAGGGGCGGGCGGCGGTTTGTCAGAATCACCCGGTTTCACTCATTCGGTACTACACAACCGTATGATCTCAGGTAAATGCGGCTATATAACGAACTCAAAAGATAATCATTTGAAATAGATTGGCCAAGCATGGTGAACCAACGTACCTGTAAGAGAATATGTCAGTGATTCATGATTGGAACTCTATAACTATCGATTCTAAAGTATGGAGACATCATCTCATCCATAAAAGAAGTAGTCTCCAAATTTGCTCGACTCTCTGATTTCTGTGGGAACATTTTGGTGTCCACGAAATTGGGATACATGGACAAATCTATATCCAGTGAAACTGGTTATTTGGGTAACATGGAAGATTTACCTACGAGTAAGAAGGAAAGGGTAGTTGCATGTATATTAGTGACTAAATTCCACACAGAACCTGCTACAGACTCAGGATTGGAATTCAAGGTAAATCCCATTATGAGGGATCTAGTCATCAACAGGTGAGCTGTAAAAAAGAAACGGAGCAAACGACAAAAGAAAGAAACCATAGATGAAACAACTGAAAGTGTTGGAGAGAATCAACTGACCTGGTTGGATACTCTAAAGGAGGAGATATCTAAGATAAAATAAACTCTTAGGTGGAGATGAGTACATACTAGCAAGTTTTGGACAAATGGCACCTAGATACGATGAACTTTTTCCTAAGAGTCCCTCTAAAATAGGGTAACGATTATTATAAATCATTTCTCCTGTGTAACTGATCTCTAATCTTAGAATGATGAGAAGTTTGAACATTTTGTATTCCATGAAGAAACCTTCTCTATATATATATTATCTCAAGGATATAGAATGGATGGAGAAAACATGAGCCTTCCCTATGTGCAGGAATACCTTTGTAAATTTTTGGGGCTAGAATGAACATATAAATGCAGAAGCGGATTTTGGACTATTTATGAACATATTCTAACTGGCGATGATATGGGTCTTGTTTTCCTTTCAAAGTATGTGTTTCCTATGATCCTTCATTCCATATATATTTTTCTTCTGCCTAAATTGGAGAATTAAAGGCCCAGAATTCATCATTTGATGCTCTTGGTTTAGCAGTTTAGAATATGTTTATCTCTTCTGAACTAATTTAGAATTAATTCATATATTTCTCTGATGCAGTCATGTGTCCCTTTTCCTCTAATGCCATGCAAATTTTTCAGATATAAACTCAAACTAATTTCTTGATTTATCCTTTTCCTCTTAATAGTCCCCAGGTTTGACAATGTATTGTTTATTCTAGACTCCATATCCCAAATGTCATCTTCATTCCTCCAATCATTTTATTAAAAACCCCCCAAAACAAACCGAATCTAGCCACCTGATTATCAAAGAAATACCCAGTGACACGAGAGAGCCCTCTCTGAGATGAGAAGGCTAGTGCCTAGCTCTAAATTTGATTGAAATAGTTACCTCTGTCGTTTGTTTATTTAGCCGGACAAAATTTATAGAGTGCTAACACGCTGCAGGTTGGGAAAGTTTAACCTCGGCTAGAATCTTATTATATAGTTTAGTAAATCTTTGAGTAAATTCAAGAACTAATTCTGAATTTTTCTTTCTCAACACTCCAAACTCGGTTAGATAATAAAGATGATCTTTCCTTTCTCCCCATTGTCTGATGAAAGCATTTTCCAACTCATCATATGATCCTATGGATCCTTCTGGTAGTCCTCGGAACCAGGCTCTCACTCGTCCTTTGAAATTTTGAACTAGGAGTCTTGAATAAACATCCTCATGTTCAAGACCTAGGATGTCAACAAATTGATCAAAGAAATTAACGTGTTCAGTTGTAGTTAAATCCCCCTCTCTTGTGAATTTCAACAGGTTTTTCATATAATTTTCAGGTAAATCATGGAGAGGGAAAGGGAGGACCAAAGGAACATACCTAGAAACTACTTTGGAAATGCTTCTACGGGGTGGAGGTGATACTTGACCACCTCCTCCTCCTCCAGCACCACCACCAGCACCACGTCCTCCGATCGAATCCATTGATAATTTAGAAGGTGAAACTTGGAGATTATAGAGAAAGATTTTAAATATGTGTGGTGAGATTTTGGTTGCACCTTGATGAAGCGGAATGGTTTCGGGGAATTGACCATCGGAGGACAGGAAATTAGAAAAATGGTGAACTGGAAAAAGAGGACCGGTTTCTTTGGATTCGCGGCATGTATACTCAGGAGAACCAATAGGAGTCGAATCAAGTTATAAAGTATATTCTTTGGAATTTTGAGAGTTTTGAAAAAGAATTTTGGGGACTAACGAAATGCCAATTGAGGTGGGAAGTGAGATATATATTTTACCTCTAAATGTAAAGGAGATAGTTGGAAAAGTATCAGCTTTAAACTCGGGTAACACCAACTCAGGTTCTAGGGTATCGATTCCATCAATGGATGTTTCTCCGAAAAGGGGTTGGGTGGAACCTTCTTGTGAATATAACCATTCGAGAAGACCCTTAGTATTTGACTGTGTGTATTTGGGTTGATAAATCTTACTCGTTCATGAAGCAGTATGTTTAAGGTATCTTCTTGTTTTCAGAAGTTTTTCAGGATCAGATGTAGGTGAGGTATGCTTATCGTGTGGATTATTTCTGGTATTTTTTCACTTAAATGCCAGTTTATTAATCGTGGAGTTGCCAAGTGAAAGATAAAAATAGCCTTATAATGTATTCAATCTTTTTTCACTATCAAAGAAAGAAACTTACCATTGTCGTTCTTCCCAGGGAAAATAACTTTGTTTCTTCGATCCCCAGCAACGGCGCCAAGAATATATTGTCCCTAAGTTTATACTTAAGGCTTCAAAGTATAATCTCAAGGCATTTGAAAAATAAAGAGAGTTTTTAATATGAAAAGAAAATCAATTCTTTAGGGAAAGAAGCTATGGATGATTTCTAATTTTTATTTTCCTAGCTTCCTGATGTTCCTGGAAGCTTATGTCCTATTCAATCACTGCCCATGAACATTCAAGTTCAACCCGGGTGTTAGCGGTCTCTAAGATGGTATTAAACAATTTTAATGCAATGTTGGTCTGGTCTATGAGACCGGGCTCAATATTAGGTTGTCTTACAACAGGAACAGTCATGGAGAAAGGAAATTTAAAAGGTCTATTGATTTTTATGTTTTCTTTTTCTATTTTCAATTATATGAGGAAAGTTCCTAAAATTGAATTAATGATATAGCAGTTCAGAGGTAGTTTTCCATGTCTAAGTCAAATCTGAAAATAATGAATGTGACGAGAGAAAAACATAAAGTTGTTAAACAAAGTGAGGCATCAATCACAGAATAATCTTACTTTGCTACAGAAGAAGAAAATAGATGAGAAACCTTTAATGAAGCATAAAATGTAGCAATCTAACTAACTCATAGGTCTTGTATTTGCTAATACCAAACACAGAGGAAAATCTGTAAACAATTATATAACTAAATGAAACATATAACCACAGTAGATGTTGTACTAATTTGTGATTCAGCATTCATCAAAGACATATGAATGAAGATGTTGGAACACTAAAGAAGAGAAGGACACATAACTCAATATCGACGAAATATGGAGTCTCTGGTCTGCATTTGTATTAATTCTCGAAAAGGAGAGATCTCTCTATTACAATCAACCAGGAAAAATCCCTCTTTAAGTCTTTTGAAATTATATTTATAAAAAAGGTTACCAACCCTAGATGGTTGGAATTCTCCTTACTCCTAGATACTAACAATCACAAAATCTTGAACTATTTCACTTGATTACTTTCTATCTCTCTCTCATACCGCTAGAATAGGCATGCATGTGTTACTTCATCGATTCTTTGAAGTAATTCCTTCACCTGGCTCGAGACCCTCGACGCACCTGGTTAGAAATTGTACTAGTATTCTTGAAGTCTCTCTCACATCCTTTGCCTAAAAAAGATATAGCTTTCTCTGTAATTTTGGCAACCTGTCTTCAATCCTTTTATCTTCAAAATTTATTGACTGCAACTGTAAATTTGGCTTTACCATCCATCTATCCATTTGAGTGACATCAACCTATTTCAACTGTGAAATTTCAATCTGAGCTTCATTTAAGATTTCTTTGATGTCCAGTTGATGCTTTATAACATTGATTTGTCCTAGTACTCTAGAGCAATCATCCTTTCCAATGCCTAGTGATTTTTTATCTAGAAAATCAAAAGCCTCCTCACAATCCTCATTTATTTCTTTGCCCATTCTTTTACTCTCGGCTATATTGGCCTCCCATGTCTTTAGTATTATATCACCCCTGATTTTTTCTGCAACAATCAATCTGGGAGTTACTGGTACCTCTTCTCTAGCCGAAGATACGACTACTTTTTGAAAGGTGGTTCGGGCCGTAGTAGCCTCTTTTTATCTGAAACCAATATTACCTAATGATTGGTACATCTCCCAAAATAATCTTGGATGATCCCTACCTTAGAAAGTTGGCTTTGTTGTGTTGCTTCTAGCTTATGATGCACTTCCAGTTCCTAGGCTTGAAACGTTGTTATATTTACAACATTGCTTTCAATAAAACTTAATTTAAATTGTAGCTTCCTTACTATCTCTTCTTGCTAAATGACCTTCCCTTGAATTGCTTCAGCAGTCTTGTGTATCTCTTCAATATCAGATTTAAGTTATTGAATTTCTTGTCTGTCTTTGGCTCTATGTAATGATCCCAAGCCATTATGCAAGGATCATCACTGTTTTGGTGTCTTTTTAAAACTTTTTTCTGAGTGAGGTATTTCGTCAAACACTTTGTTGATCTACCCTTTAGATGTGT
>JZKD02S0135195.1:231373-260065 GCA_000966675.3 Picea glauca
GACCATTCTACCTTTAACGGTGGGGGGGGCGGGGGGGGGGTCTGGAATGGGAATTAACAAGTGCACATAGATCTATGGTTATCCTGAAGGCGCACAGATGGATGGTCTACAAGAGATTTTGGACAACCCCGACCGTTCTTCTTTTAACGGCGGGGGGGATGGGGTCCGGAATGGAGTGATTTTTCCTAGCGGACCCCATTCCAACATGTCGCTAATCTATTGCATCACATCTCTTCCCTTCTAACATACTTCCACCACCTCATGTTCTCACATCTCAACATCCTCTCCGCCTGTCTTATCCGTTCACCTGTTACAGGTCATGTCTGCTTCTTCTTTCCCCCAATCATCATCCTCCACGTCATTTGGGTACACACGTCATGTGTCCTTCTCCTGCCTCCTCACATTCCTAAGGATCCGTTGGAAATTTATTACAGGCCATACACCCATTAGCCTGATGACCTGTCCCCCATGCCCAATGGATACCTGTTCACTCAAAAGTAACCCCTGTCCCGCCATTGACACACTTTCCACCCTCTCTGCACCATAGACAATTTCTTCCCTTTATCTTATCCAGCCATTTACCCAACCATAGCCACTAACTGCTAACATTTTTTTTTTGAATTGTAGGTACCTTTCACAGTGATGGTGCCAAAGTCTAAAAAAGAAGAAGCTGAGTAAAATCCTTTCCTCCCACCTCCTGTCGATCTCAACATGATCCCATTGGCCGACGAGGATTATCTTATCTTAGAGACGAAGTGAGAATTCAATTTCCCAAAGTTGCAGTCATGGTTTAAAGACACCTTCTTGGATCAGAGCGATGAAATTGGGCTCTAGGAGTCAAATCTTCCTCTATATCTCTTTCCCCAAGTCCATCATTTCCCTGAATCCGCCCTCAAATTCTAGGCTCATTACCTTCCCGACCAAAGAGCCGTAGTTTCATCATCAGGCGAGACCATGTTCTTTATCACGCCAGAGGCCATAAATCAGATGATGCAGATACCCAGGACCGAATCCACCTCTCCTTTCAACCATGAAATCCTAATGGAGTTGTATCAGAACTTGTCCTTTCCTCAAAGGGTCCAAATATTCGAGATTTTTCTCCCACAAGACACTCAGCTCCCCAAGAAAAACCCCCTGTATCATTCTTCCTTGTTCTCAGAAAGGGGGAACCAAGTTATTTCATCGATTTGTTGCCTATTTGGCTACTTTTCAGATGAATGGTTGGATGAACTTATATTAGGTTTCTTGTCCATTTTTTCGGCTGAGGAATAGGCCACCACCCAGTTTGACTACATTTTTTTCTTGGTAGAAAACAACCATGACCAGTTTTCAAAATTCGCCACAGAGGGAATGTTCTGGTATTCCTCAATACTGGCATACATGTTCATCTTTTTTCAAGCAGAAAGGTTTTCTTTCCTGGTGAAGAAAATAGACAAGGAAGGGAAACCACAGGCGGTGACCCAATGGACTTCACTTCTCGGAAGAAACTCCACGGAATTCAGTTTCAAATAGTTCATTGATATGTTTTATCATTCGGTGGTGAGCATGCTCAGAGGGAGACCAGAGCCAAGGATAAATGAAGATATCAAGAGAATCTTACATCTATCGGACCTTGCAAAGACAGGATATTGGTTCTTGTATCAAGACCACACATAAATAAGAGTGTATGGATGTGAGTTGACTCCATAAAAATTACCCAAATATCTGCCCGTTCAGATATTTTCACTGGAGTATATTCTCCAGATGATAAATTCATATGATATCATCTTTGTATCTCTGAAGAAAAAACAACAGCTAAGGATTAAGGGGCAGATAGGACCTTTTATCTGCAATAGTCGAGCCGCTAGAGAAGAGGCAGAAAAGATATTAAAGGAAATGAAATTCAACACTAGTTTTATTTGACAATATGATCCAAGTGGGATCATCGCGGAAATGAGAGCCAAAAACAAAAGCGCTCAGTATGCTCACATAATTAAACCATAAATTGAGAAGTATGTAAATAAGACATAGTGGGAAGAGAACACCTTGGAAGACACTGAACAACATTCTTCCTTAGTACTAACTTCCCAGACTGTCACTCCACCAGTGCCAAAGGAAAAAAGACCAAGGAAAGAAATTTCTCTTTCGGTCACCGAAGTATCAGCAGAGGAGTTTCAGTTATACAGTAAAAAGCCTAACACCATTCATACTATTCCTGGGTCTGTGGAAGAAGATATTCAGCCTGCCAAAGGGTTAAAGGAGGAGATACACCAATTCCTTTAGTCAGTTGTCAAACAATGTATACTTTTGTTTTAAAGAAGCACACTGATATAACTATGGCCACCCAAATTCCATAGTGATCCACAAAGATGAACATCTTTGAAAAATATGATCTGATTAAGAAGAGAAACCAGACACTGACCAATAGCACTTATGCTTAGTTCAAGAAGAAAACATCCACTACCCAACATAGACTATTATCACCTTTCAACATGGAAAAAGGAAGAATGCATCTTGCATTTTTGCAGGCACAGGTACCTCAACCCAAAGAAATTAGTGACTACAAAAGGTCAACCCTTGTGTTTGATACAAAACAAGTTCATCCAGCTAACCAGATCAATCTGCATAGACAAACTGGTGAAATGGTTTTCTCCACTTTGGCCCATGCTTCCTCTATATCTAAAAAATTACAAGTAGCTCTAAACAATGTTTAGACCCAATTGAAACTGGAAAAGATATCCTCTTTTGCGAAGGATAATAGGATAAAATCCCTAGAGGAATTGGTAGTCAAGATCAGGTATGATCCCTTGAATGTGAAAGGAAAAGAGGAGTTGCTAAATAATAAGAATGATGATATAGCATCTCTGAGAAAAAAAAAAAAATTGCCACCCACAGAGGATGCAAAATCTAAGGATATTGTTGATACATAAGGAGAAAAGGATGAAATTCTCAAGTTGATCATGGAGCAGAATGCAGAGTTAAAAGAAATGGAAGCAAAGTTGGAAAGGTTGGTAAAGGAGAAGGAACAATCAACACTGTTGGAAGTCATTCCATTGAGTGCAGTTCCACTCACTGGAGTCAGCACAATGACTATAGAAACAACCATCACATTAGAAATTCCCTCAGCCACCCCACTATCAGCTATGGAAAATACAATGGAGTTTTCAAAATCCATGGAGGAGATGAACTTACAAGAAACAGAGATCAACATACTAAAAAAGGAAGTTCGGAGTCTTTAGGAGCTCAAGACTTCTTACCAAACAAGCTTCCACACTGAGAAGAAAACATCAGATAAGCTCAAACAGGAATTGTATCAACTACAAAAGAAAACAGTGGCAGATAAGACACCTGTTGAGGAAAAAGAGAATTTCTGGATGGATATCTCCAAATCCATGAATGAAATATGGCCTATGGTACAGATCATGTTTGAGAAGAATGAGGTAGTGATAAGAAGTAGGCAGGTTATTGACAAAATTAAAGGAGAGTTGGGAGAAATTCCCTCTGAAGCCAATGAAATAATTAAATTCCTAAACTCAAAAACTAGAGAAGAACTGGAAGACTTGAATATCAAAGACAAGATAGAAACCATTCTCGAAGTCAAGAGGGTTTTGACCGAAAAAGGATTGATGTTGCAATTAAAAGAAAAAGTCCAGAACATGGACATTGGAGTTCAAAGGTTTTTCGATAAGATCAAGGCTCTGCAGAAAAAGGGTTTTCCCGGTCTAATGGTTCTTAATGACAAGTTGATGACCCTTCCATAATAGAAGTAGAAAATGGGTACAATGGCCAAGGATAGTTCCAAGTTCTCAAGGATACAAGGCACTATAACAGGCAAAGCATTCCTAGAGACTTTGCAGCCAGACCTCAGTATACAACACGAGATCAAATATATCTTCATCATCAAACCAACTTTTTCCAATACACATAAGTAGATGAGGTATACCATAGACCACTCAAAGTCACCATTCCCAGTCAGCTAAGGTGGGAAGAACTGTGTAATTTGATCGTGTAGGAAATTAGGTGTGCAAGTTGAGTCAGCAGATAGATCAGTCCAAGTCACTTGGGTGACTCACCAATGGCCTTCCCCAGATTCAGCATGAAGAATTCGATAGATCATCAGCAGTTAACTATATTTTTGTATTTTGTTATTTAGTTAGTTAGTTTCAGTTCTCGCCACGTCCTGATAATCATTGATAGGGTCGTTTATAATTTTGATTATAAATACTTCAAACTTTGAAGTACTTGGGGTTGATCTTTACACTCTACAAGTTGTAAGCACTGTAAATTTATCAAGAGATATTCCAGTAATACAAAGAGACGTTCCATAGGATTCTCGCGTGTTATTTATTGCTGATGTTTACTCTTTTGTGTTAAAATTTTATCCATCTCAGTTATCATATTGTTTTCTTAATATTATTATTTAAAAGTAGTGAATGTTGTAGGATTTATCCATGTATACCCTATTTCTGAATTTTGAATATCTAAATGTTTATCTTCTGATGTTACAGTAAAGAATTTCTTAATTTCTTATTTGCTTTAATTGATATCCTCATCTTTTCTGCTATCCATCACTTTATTGCTAAAGAACCCAATAAATGCATTATCTTTCCCTGTGAAAGAAATCTTTGAGTTTTTATGTTTTACCCCTATCTTTATAAGACAGAACCCATATCCCAATGGAAGCGTAAACCCCTTTTCATCCATTTATATAAAGCAAAACATTACAATCTTTTTCTATTTAACTAGCCTAATATCTTCAAACCAAAACATAGCTAAATCAAATAGATAGATCCCTCTTCAGAACTGGAAGGGCTAGATCCCAGTTTCGAAGTGGTTGGATAACGTTACCTCTGATAAGTTTCTTCTACCCTGACAACCTCTGGGAATTTACAGAGTGATAACATAGTGGAAACCATACTGGGGAATGAACAAATTTTCAATCCCACGATTTCTTTCCCCCAAAAAACCTTATTTCTGAACTAATCACAATATCTAAAAAGAAAAGAGATAATGTTCAAAGGTTGTTAAAGGTTTGTATATATTAATTTAGGATTCATAAAAGTTTAAAATTCTAGCTTTGAAATGATTTCACACCAAATCTCACCCAGACCCAGAACCTGCAATTGCAATAGATAATCCCGAAAGATTACTCAGGAAGAAAAATACTGCAGAGATTTCAAGGAGTAACAACCCACTTCTAAGGTCCCTTTCCATCCCAAAGAAGTTATTCATTCTTCACAGTCCTGAGTCTGCTATTTCCTCTCAACCAAGTATTTTCATAACAAAATCTAACAGTTTTGTTAGTAAAACAGTCTTAGATCAAACCGTCTTTTAGCTCAGGACCCCTGAAATACTCTCTCCCAGAGCTGAATTTGATCAATGTTTGCGCCCTGAGACTGATAAGCTTGAAGACCTAGTTTTGAATCTTGGTCAAGCCTTAGACAAACTCCATCTCCAGCAGTTCGTTGAACTTCTTGTTTTAACCATTGCTGCAGTATCTGTTAAACCTAAGCCAGGTCACTCTATTCCTCCAATCCCTTTATCTTCTATAGCTTCAGTCACTACTTCTCTTGTCACATAGGTTGTGGTTCAGCCTCCTCCACCAATCATGGCAGCAAGATATTCTCCATTGGTGTTGGTTGTTCCTTTACATGACATGCCTCATGATTATCAAACCAGACTCCCTTAGTTTGATAGTACTGGTCCCCTGAATGCACAAAAACATGTTGAAAAAATGAACGATTATTTTGACCTGCAATAAGCAGACGAGGCTGACGTGAAGATGAGATTATTCGCACAAAGTCTGACTGGAGAAGTTAAAAAGTGGTTCAAAACCTTACAGGATGCTACCATAAATGACATTGTTGTCTTTCATCGATCTTTCCTTGACAGGTTGGAGATAAAGAAAAATCCTCTCCAGATTCTATCAGAATATGATAACATCAAACGGAATCTAGGAGAGACAGTGCAGGATTATTGCACTCGTTTCAACAATCTATACAATGCAATCCCCGCTGCCATCAAACCACCACAAGGTTTGGATTTATTAAAATTCCCTCATGGTTTTGATTCTAACATGTCATATCAGTTGAGGGAAAGAAACGCAACAACTATTGAAGACATGCAAAGAAGTGTCGTCAGTGTGGAAGCAAATCTTTTGTACAGAAGGGCCAGGTAGAGAACAGAAAAGAGGGTCACCATCAAAGAAGAACCTTCTACTTCCTCATCTGATGCAAAATTATATTCTCTCACCAGAGCTATGGAGAAAATGATGGAGAGACTCACCATAACTGATAGAAACCCACCTAGGGAGAACCAAGTTGTCCCTTAGATCAGAAACCCAAACTTCAGAAGAAATCCACCTCAAATCAGGCAGAGAGATCCTAGAGATCAAAGGGAACTGAGAGGACCTGATCAGGATATTAGACCGCCTCTCTAGGAGAATTATGTTGATGATGGGGAGGAAGTAATTGAGGAGTTTTATGACACCCATATAAACCTAATGGGTGATCATGACCACTACATGGATCCATTTTTCTCACCCAGGAAGAGCACGAAATCCTTCTCCTTTCACAAACAGATATAAATGAAGAAGTTGAGAAAGCAGAACATCAAGCCTTTGAGAATGATATAATGGAGTTTCACAGGTAGTATAACCTGAGGAGCAAGAAGGAAAATGAGAACTCCCCGAGGAAGGCTGCTGAAACCAAGAAAACCTTTGAAAACCCTCCCAAGAAAGCCCCTGGGCGAAATAATGTTGAATCTCCCGTGCAAAAAACTCTAGGAATTATTAAAAGATAAAGTCGGACTAAAGATCCATCAATCATTCAAACAAGTGCACCTGGCCATAGATCTTCTATCGATAAATCAGAAGTACATGACTTAAACAAAACCATTTCTCCTTTCAGCCTTGAAGGGGAACTAGCTAAATTGAAGATTCCCATCCCCCTCTCCGAGCTGATGAACAAGAACACTTATAGGTCTCAAGTGATAAAATATTTGAGCATCAAACCTGAGATAGGTACCAAATCTTTGAATGTTGGATCTATACATCACTCTGACACAGTAAACCTTGTCGATGATCAACCTGAGCTCCTGTTTGGTCCTGAAGTTGACAGTCAAACTGATAATGGTGTCGTGGCCCCTTTTTACATCATCCTAAACATACACAATTTGATATTACACAATGCTATGCTGGATTCTAGTGCCTCCCACAACCTAATGCCCAAATATGTGATGGAAAATTTGGGACTCGAGGTCCTCGAGGTCATCATACCCTACAAATATTTGCATTCTTTCGACTCCAGCAAAGTCAAATGTATAGGCCTGATTAAAGACTTATGCATCGCCTTGGCTCAAATCCCAGCGAAAAGTATGGTGATGGATATCGTCATTGTAGATATTCCCCCCAATTATGGTATGTTGCTATCAAGGTCTTGGGGAGCTAAATTGAGAGGAACCCTGTAGTTAGATATGTCTTACGCCACCATTCCGGTTTTTGGACAACAGAGAATACTGTACAGGGAAACACTGATGAAGTATATGGTCAATAGCTAGGAAAAGCCACACAATTACCCACTATACTCCACACACTCTGATCTGGACTCTTTTATTCTATACAACAATGGTGACTTTGAAGAACAAATCGCACAAATGGAAGATGATACTCCTGATCTGAAGGATGATAAAGTAGTTGTCGAAGTAATAAATCCCATGATTGAAGAGAATGAGGAGTTGGTAGCAGATTTCTGGAGCATGGACTTTGATGGTGTTGTGAGTAAAGAAGGAGATGGAGCTAGAGTTTGGTTGTATAACCACAGGTCAAAGTACTCTGAGAATCATTCCTACAAACTGAACTTCCAATGTACTAACAACATAGACAAGAATGAGGCTTTGATGTTGCCTAAAATTATTGAAGAAAGTTGGTGCCAAGAAGATAATGGTAAGGGGTGATTTTGAATTGATTATCAAGAAAATCAAAGGTGAGTATGCAGCAAAACACCCCAGACTTAGATCCTATAGGAATGTTGTTTTAGATGTTCTTCAATGCTTTACTGAGATTGACTTGCAGGTAATGCCTAGGGGACAAAATATATTTGCAGATGGGCTGGCTACATCGACAGCTTCTTGTAAAATTCATTTTCGTCCCACTCGAAAGTACACAGTGGAGGTGAGGTGTAGACCAACCGTTCCTGACAACATCAGATATTGGCAGGCATTTGGAAATGACGATCAGATCGAAGAGTTTCTATAATGTAAGAATGATTTCGAATGTACAAACATAGATTTAGAAAATGACGATGAAATTGTAAATAAAGTTGTTTTTTAGAATGGTGGTGTAAATAAAATAGATGTTGAAGAATTCAATGAAAATGGTGTAGATTCTGATATTCTGCAATTGAAAAATAATGTGCTACCTAGAGGATTAGTTCAGTTGGAAGAACTGTTTGATTTTAATGACTTTGCCAAAAAACCAAAAATTGAAGCCAGTGGTAAGGAGGTTGAAGAACGTAACATAGGGACAGAAGAGAAACCCAAGATGATAAAACTTTTCAAATATTTACCCCCCGAACAGAAAGTCAAGTACATTGAATTGTTTAAGGAATATATAAACGTCTTTGCCTGGGGTTATGAAGATTTGAAATCTTATGACACAAGCATCATACGACACAGGATCCCGATAAAAGAAGAACACAAACCCTTCAGACAGAAACTTAGGAGAATCAATCCCAAGTTACTACCCCTGATAGAGAAAGAGATTAAGAAGATGTACGATGTGAAATTCATAGTTCCTTTAAGGTTTTCCAAATGGGTTTCGAATATGGTTCCTACCCGAAAGAAAACTAGTGAAGTTGCGATATGCATTGATTTCTGAAACTTGAACAAGGTCTCTCTAAAAGAAAATTACCCTTTACCTAAAATGGACCACATCCTACAATAGGTAGTTGGGTCCAACATAATTTTTCTACTGGACAGGTTCTCAGGCTATAACCAAGTTCTTGTTCACACGGATGATCAGGAGAAAACAACTTTTACCATGCCCTGGGGAACCTTCATGTATGTGAAGATTCCCTTCGGTTTGATGAACGTTGGTGTCACTTTCCAGAGAGAAATGGACATTGGTTTTTTGGATGATCTCGACAGATTTATAATCATTTATATAGATGATATGACAGTTTACTCTCAATCCGGATACGAACATTTAAAGCATCTTGGACGAGTGTTTGAGAAGTGCAAGAAATTTGGGATATCTTTGAATCCCAAGAAAAGCCTCTTCGGGTTAGAGGAAGGTAAGATGTTGGGACACATAATCTCTAAGGATGGAATTAAAATAGATCCTAGCAGAATAGAGGCCATTCAGAAACTAGAACACCCAAGGAACATCAAGGAGTTACAATCCTTCATTGGCAAGATAAAGTTCCTGAGAAGATTCATACCCAACCTAGATGAGCTTCTCAGGAACATCACAAACATGTTGAAAAAAGACACAAAAATAAAATGGAACATACAATCCAAGCAGTCATTTGAACAGGTTAAACACACACTTACACAAGCTCCAATCTTGATTAGTCCTGATTTCACCAAAGACTTTTACCTTTTCTCTTTTGCATCTGAACACACCATTGCAGCAGTACTACTGCAAAAAAATAGTGAGGGGTATGAACAACCCATAGCCTTTTTCAGCAAATCCTTAAGAGATGTTGCATTGAATTACAAAATAATGGAGAAGCAAGCTTTTGCTCTAGTAAAATCCATAAAGGGCTTTAGATTTTACATACTCCATTCTCACACAATTGCTTATGTTCTGAATTCAGTGGTAAAAGATATTTTAACTCAGGATAATCCAAAAGGCAGAAGAGGAAAATGGATTGCTGTCATTTTAGAATATGATATAGAGATTAAGCCTACTAGACTGATCAAAGGTCAGGATCTAGCAAAATTAATGGTTGAATCTAATTTCCATGATTTAGATATTAATTTCTTGGATGCAGTTCATGAGCAGGGAGAGCAGGCGACTCCAAATGTGAAAGAGGTATTCCTAAACTCTCCATGGTACGCAGACCTAATATTTGTCCTGCATAATTTACAAGCTCCCCCTAGGCTGACTAAAACTAAAGCTAGGCTTTTGAAGTTGAAATCATTGAAATTTTGTATTCTAGAAGTTAATCTTTATTGGAAAGATCCTAGAGGTATTTTGTTAAATTTCCTTTTGAAAGACAAAGTTGACAAGATTTTGCAAGATTTCCATGTAGGAGACTATGGTGGTCATCTGAGTTGGAAGACTATATCCAATAAGATTCTTAGAGTTGGGTTTTACTGACCTACATTGTTCGCTAATGTACATCAGATAGTCACTTCATGCCACAAATGTCAAGTGTTTGAAGGTAAGAAGAATCTCTTGCCTTTACCACTGAAACCCATCTTAGTTGAAGCCCCTTTCTAGAAATAGGGTTTGGACTTCATCGGAGAGATACACCCTCCTCCTTCGGGCCAACACAAATGGATTCTCACTACCACGGACTATTTCAGAAAATGGATCGAAGTGGTACCAAGCAGGCAAGCTATTGACTCTTTCATCATTAAATGTCTGGCAAATAATATTTTTTCTCGTTTTGGATGTCCCAGAAAAATCATAACTGACAATGCAGCTGCCTTTCGATACAAAAAGCTCATATATTTTTGTAGCTAGTATCACATCACCTTGGGACACTCCACAACTTATTACCCTCATGAAAATGGGCTGGCAGAGTCCTCCAGCAAAACCTTGGTAAACATCATTAAGAAAACGCTAGAAGAAAACAAGAAGTCTTGGCATAACAAGTTGGTTTTCGTACTTTGGGCTGACAGGCTGACCACTAAGAGTTCAATTGGTATGTCTCCATACGAGTTGTTCTATGGCACTGAAGCAGTGTTCCCTACCTCTTTGTGGGTTCCTGTCATGAAACTATTACAGGAGATGCAAGTTGATCCGAATGACTCCCAAAGAAGAATAAACCAAATGATACATTTGCAGCAGTCTAGAGAAGAAGTATACAACAAAACTCAAATCGTCCAGGAAAACATCAAAAAGATCTTTGACAAAAGAACTAAAGAAGATGATTTTGAGTTAGGTGATTTGGTTCTGAGGTGGGATGCTACGAATGAAGATAAGGGAAAACATGGCAAGTTTGATAGCCTATGGACAGGTCCCTACATGATTCAGGCATTCAAGGGAAATAACACTTTTTTACTCAACAACAGTGATGGGACAAACCTGCCAGGTGGACCTATGAATGGCAAGATGTTGAAGCACTACTCAACCCCCCAGTAAAGGTTGTTTCACCCACTTCCATTGTACAAACCATTTTTTCTTTTACTTGTATGTTTTAAGTGGATAACATTGACCAGGTGGTTGAAGCCTGCAGAGAAGGCCCTGAGCAACTGGATATGTCATCAAAACTTTCATAATAAATCAAACCAAATAGAAGAATAAACTTTGGAGAGATCTTTCAAGACAGCAGGGAGCATGATTATTGGCACTTCACAAGGAGAGTACCATCCCCAGGTGGAGTCATTGTTATAACCCTATAATTTATAGGATCAACTGGTGATTAAGATTTATTCCTTTAAGTGTGTTTGATTTGAAAATAATTTTCCTTTCTGAAAAGAAAAGAAAAGAAAGAGAAAAGAAAAATAAAAGAAAAAGAAAGAGAAAAGAAAGAAAAAGAAAAAAAAGAGGGCATAAAAGAAATTGAATAAATCCCCATGCAATAACAATGACTTGGTCCATGCATTTTAAACATGGCCAAGTCCTTTAAATTGATGTTGATAGGATTAGTGAATGAGCTTGGATAAACTATTTAATCTTAGCCAAGTACATAGGTTATCTAGTAAAATAAATTTGATCAAACAGCCTAATCTTGGTCAAAAAACCTTAGGACAGAGTAATTTCTTATTCCAACAGTTTAAGTTGGGATAAATGTCATAGGTGAGTAGGTTAGAGCATAGGTTAGTCAGTTTTGTTTCAATAAAACATGCATGATGATCGATGTGTATTCATATATTTGATGTTTAGGAGTGTGTTGCCTAACCCCCATGGTGACAAAAAGCAGGGAAAGTTGAGCGAAAGCCACAAAAAGCACTAAGTGTAAGTCCCTGCTACATATAGGATTTCTCACTTACTGATTAAAAAGTGCACATAGATCTACAGCTGAGGTATTGGCCCCTAGATCTACGTTCGAGAAGAAGTTATGGACCCCCCTGACCGTTATGCCTTTAATGGTGTTGGGGAGGGGGGGGGGGTCCGGAATGGGAATTAACAAGTTCGCACAGATATACAGTTATCTTGAAGGCGTGCAGATGGACGGTCTACACGAGATTATGGACCCCCCGACCATTCTGCTTTTAATGGCCGGGGGGGGCCGGAATGGAGTGGTTTTTCTTGGCGGGCCCCATCCCAACATGTCGCTAATCTCTTGCATCACATATCTTCCCTTCTAACATACTTCCACCACCTCATGTTGTCACATCTCAATATCCTCTCCGCCTATCTTATCCATTCACCTGATATAGGTCATGTCTCCTTCTTCTTTCCCCCAATCATCATCATCCACATCATTCGAGTACACATGTCATGTGTCCTTCTTCTGCCTCCTCACGTTCCTAAGGATCTGTTGGCAATTTATTATAGGACATACACTCGTTAGCCTGATGACCTGTCTCCCACACCCAACGGATACCCGTTCACTCAAAAGTAACCCCTGTCCCGCCATTGACAAACTTTCCACCCTCTCTGCACACCAGACAATTTCTTCGCCTTCTCTGATCCAGCCATCTACTCAGCCATGGACATTACCCACTAACGTTTTTTGTTTGAATTGAGGGTACCTTTCATAGTGATGGCACCAAAGTCCAAGAAAGAATAAGATAAGAAAAATCCTTTCCTCCCACCTCCTATCGATCTCGACAAGATCCCATTGGCCGACAAGGATTATCTTATCTCAAAGACGAAGTGCGAATTTGATTTCACAGAGTTGCAGTCATGGTTTAAAGACACCTTCTTGGATCATAGCGATGAAATTGGGCTCTGGGAGTCAAATCTTCCTCTATATCTCTTTCCCCAAGTCCATCATTTCCCTGAATTCGCCCTCAAATGCTAGGCTCATTACCTCCTTGACCAGATAGTCATAGTTTCATCATCAGGAGAGACCATGTTCTTTATCACGCCAGAGGCCATAGATTAGATGATGCAAATATCTAGGATTGAATCTGTCTCTCCTTTCAACCTTGAAATCCTAACAGAGTTGTATCAGAACTTGTTCTTTCCTCAAAGGGCCAAGATCTTCAAGCGTTTTCTCCCACAGGACACTGATCTCCCCAAGAAAAACCCCCCATATCATCACTTTGTTGCATGCTTGGCTACTTTTCAGACGAATAGGTGGACGAATCTATATTAGGTTTCTTGTCCATTTTTTCGGCTGAGGAACAGGCCACCACCCAGTTTGACTACAGTTTTTTCTTGGCAGAAAACATCCACGACCAGTTTTCAAAATTTTCCACAGAGGGCATGTTCCGGTATTCCTCAATACTGGCGTACATGTTCATATTTTTTCAAGAAGAAAGGTTTTCTTTCTTGATGCAAAAAATGGACAAGGATTGGAAACCACAGGAGGTAACCCAATGGACTTCACTTCTTAGAAGAAACTCCATGGAGTTCAATTTCAAACAGTTCATTGATATGTTTTATCATTCGGTGGTGAGAATTCTCAATGGGAGACCAGAGCTAAGGACAAATGAAGATATCCAGAGAATATTACATCTCTCAGACCTTGCAACGACAGGATACGTGTTCTTGTATCAAGACCACATAGAAATTAGAGTGTATGGATGTGAGTTGGATCCATACAAATTACCCAAATATTTTCTCGTTCGGATATTTCCACTGGAGTATATTCGCCAGATGATAAATTCACATGATATCCACTTTGTATCTCTGAAGAAAAAACAACATCTGAGGATTAAGGGGCAGATAGGACCTTTTATCTACAATAGTCGAGCCGCTAGAGAAGAGGAAGAAAAAGATATTAAAGGAAATTAAATTCAACACTAGTTTTATTTGGAAATATGATCCAAGTGGGATCATCGCGGAAATGAGAGACAAAAACAAAAGTGTTCAGTATGCTCACATACTTAAACCAGAAATTAAGAAGTATGTAAATCAGAAACAGTGGGAAGAGAACACCTTGGAAGACACTAAACAACATTATTCCTTAGTACTGACTTCCCAGACTGTCACTCCACCAGTGCCAAAGGAAAAAAGACCAAGGAAAGAAATTTATCTTTCGGTCACTGAAGTATCAGCGGAGGAGTTTCAGTTATACAGTAAAAATCCTAAGACCATTCATACTATTCCCATGTCTATGGAAGAATATATTCAACCTGCCAAAGGGGTTAAAGGAGGAGATACACCAATTCCTTCAGTAAGTTGTCAAACAATGTCTACTTTTGTTTCAAAGAAGCAGACTAATATAACTATGGCCACCCAAATTCCACAGGGATCCACAAAGTTGAACATCTTTGAAAAATATGATCTGATTAAGAAGAGAAACCAGACACTGACCCATAGCACGTATGCTCAGGTCTGGAAGTAGACGTCCACTGCCCAACATAGATTGTTATCATCTTTCGACACGGAAAAAGGAAGAATGCATATTGCATTTCTGCAGGCACAGGTACCTCAACCCAAAGAAATTAGTGACTACAAAAGGTGAACCCTTTTGTTTGATACAAAACAAGTTCATCCAGGTGAGCAGATGGATCTGCACAGACAGACTGGTGAAATGGTTTTCTCCACATTGGCCCATGCTTCCTCTACAACTGCAAAATTACAAGTATCTATAAACAATGTTCAAACCCAGTTGAAACTGAAAAATATATCCTCTTTTGCAAAGAATAATAGGATGAAATCCCTAGAGGAATTGGTAGTCAAGATCGGGTATGATCCCTCTAATGTGAAAGGAACATAGGAGTTGCTAAAGAAGAAGAATGTTGATATAGCATCTCTGAGAAAACAATTAAAATTTCCACCCACAGAGGATGTACAAGCTAAGGATATCATTGAGACACAAGGAGAAAAGGATGAAATGCTCAAGTTGATCATGGAGCAGAATTCACAGTTAAAATAAATGGAAGCAAAGTTGCAAAGGTTGGTAAAGGAGAAAGAATAATCAACATTGATGAAAGTCATTCCATTGAGTGTGGTTCCACTCACCGGAGTCAGCATAGCTACTGTAGCAACAACCACCACAGCAAAAATTCCCTCAGCCACCCCACTGTCAACTCTAGAAAAGACAATGGAGCTTGCAAAATCCATGGAGGAGATGAACTTACAAGAAATGGAGATCAACAAAATGAAAAAGGAGGTTGAGAGTTTTCAAGAGTTCAAGACTTCTTACCAGACAAGCTTCTACACTGAGAAGCAAACATCAAATGAGATCAAATAGGAATTCCAGGAACTCCAAAAGAAAACAGTGGTAGGCAAGACACTTGTTGGGGCCAAAGAAAATATTTGGATGGATATCTCCAAATCCATGAATGAAATATGGCTTATGGTACAAATCATGTTTGAGCATAATGAGCTAGTGATAAGAAGCAAGCATGTTATTGTTAAAATTAAAGGAGAGTTGGGATAAATGCCCTCTGAAGTCAATGAAATAATTAAATTCTTGAACTCAAAAACCAGAGAAGAACTGGAAGACTTGAAGATCAAAGACAGGATAGAAACCATTCTTGAAGTCAAAAGGGTTCTGACCAAAAAATGATTGATGTTGCAATTGAAAGAAAAAGTCTAAAACATGGACATTGGAGTTCAAAGGTTTTTCAGTAAGATTGAGGCTTTGCAGAAAAAGGGTTTTCCTAGTCTAATGATTCTTAATGACAAGTTGATGACCCTTCCATACTACAAGCAGAAAATGGGTACAATGGCCAAGGATAGTTCCAATTTCTCAAGGATACAAGGCACTATAACGGGAAAAGCGTTCCTGGAGACTTTGCAGCCATACATTAGTATACAACATGAGAACAAATATATCTTCATCATCAAACCAACTTTTTCCAAATACACAGAAGTAGATGAAGTATATCGTAGACTACTCAAAGTCACCATTCCGAGTCAGCTAAGATGGGAAGAATTGTGTAATTTGATCGAGTAGGAAATGAGGTGTGCAAGTTGAATCAGCAGACAGATCAGTCCAAGTCACTTGGGTGACTCACCAATGGCCTTCCCCAGATTCAGCATGAAGAATTCGATAGATCATTAGAATTTACCTAGATTTTTGTATTATGTTATTTAGTTTCAGTTCTCGCCACGTCTTGATCATCAATGACAGGGTCATTTGTAATTTTGATTATAAATACTTCAAAATTTGAAGTAATGGGGGTTGATATTTATGCTCTAGAAGCTGTAAGGACTGTAAATTTATCAAGAGATCTTCCAGTAATACAAAGAGACGTTCTACGGGATTCTTGCTTGTTATTTATTGGTGATCTTTACTCTTCTGTGTTAAAAGTTTATCCCTCTCAGTTATCATATTGTTTTCTTAATGTGACTATTTAAAAGTAGTGAATGTTGCAGGATTTATCCACGTATACCCTGTTTCTGACTTTTGAATATCTAAATGTTTATCTTCTGATGTTACAGTAAAGAAATTCTTAATTGCTTCTTTTCTTTAATTGATATCCTCGTCATTTCTGCTATCCATCACTTTATTGCTAAAGAACCCAGTAAATGCATTATCTTTCCCTGTGAAAGAAATCTACGAGTTTTTTTGTTTGACACCTATATTTATAAGATAGACCTTATATCCCAATGGAAGCGTAAACCCCTTTTCAGCCATTTATATAAAGCAAAACAACACAATTTTTTTCTATTTAACTAGCTTAATATCTTAAAACCAAAACATAGCTAAATCAAATAGAGATATCTCTCTCTGGAACTGGAAGGGTTAGATCCCAGTTTCTAAGTGGTTGGATAAATTTACCTATGATAAGTTTCTTCTACCCTGACAACCTTTGGGAATTTACAAAGTGATAACATGACGCTTTGTGGTAAAGACTAGATCTTTTTTTCCTCAGATCCAGGCCAAGATCAATGAATTTGGATTTGCACAGTTACAAGGGAGGAAATATGATCTGCATCAAATCATATATAAGAGAATATTGGTGAGGAAATAAGACCCCTATGATCATGAGCATGTTGAAGGAGTTGATAAACTAGCAAATCTGGAAACATATGCAGATATGGAAGTCACTTTGCACCCTCATCAGACACAACAAATAGAGCCATCCCTGCAGTAGATCCAGACACAGAAAACTTCTCCAAAGTTGATTATTAAAGCTCCCAAAATGAGTATTTATAACAAGAGGAGCAGTTCAGAGGCCTTGGGTTCCAGTGGTCAGCAAAATGTTCCCAAGAAAATGAAAATCACACAGTCCCCACAGATAATAAACCTGGAGGAGGAAGAACCTAAATAGAACATGAACATGGAGATGGTGGAAAGTAGAACAAAAAATGAAGAAGCTAATACATGGAGCATGCCACAGCGTGAAAGCTGCTCAAGATATTTCATCGGCAAGAAACATGTCTTTAATAAGGCACCTGGAGAGATGTACCAATCCAAAAAATATTTAGCAAACCAATACACTTTGAAAGGAAATCTCGTCATGAGTGAAATAAGAGATTTTTTACCTGAAGTAGAGAGGATCTCCTAGTATTCATTGTTTGTCTTATTGCTTTCATATACTACACGTGCATGGGCTTTATAATTCTTGAGAGTACCCATTTTTATGAGTTTATCTTTCTCTTGTATGAGTGATTAAATGCATTCATCTAGAGGAGGCATTTTCCAATATTTTCCCATTGTTATCCTTGAAGTATGAAAAGTAGAAATGAATATTGAGTACTCAGGACCCAGCCTCGAAAGAATGGAAATGAATAGCTCATCCCCATCCTTGTATACTCCTCATTATTTGAGTTGAAGCAACAAATCTTTAAACTTTTTGAAGGAGTCTTGAAGGGTCTCATGATTGCTTGGGCTTAATGAGATGAGATCATTCTCTAGCATGTGTCCTCGTAGTTCATCTCATTTCTCCAATAGACCCTCTAATGTGGTCCATACTTTCTTTGGTGTGAAAGAATAATCTACATGGAAGAGTAGTTCCAGATAAATTGGCAAGCATAGTACCTTGAAAGCTTCATCCATTATGTTAAAAAACTTATCTTTCTCAAAGGAGGAATTCGACCTTATTTTAGTTCCTGTTGTAATTTGATAAATTCCTTTGCTTATGAGGAGAAGGAGAAATTTAGGCTTCCATTCAAAATAATTGCATGGTGTGAGGACCACTAATGGGGGTAGATCCATTATCTATGTGTTCTCCAATCCTTTGTAACCTACAAAAGAAAGTATGAATTTATCCTTACAAGCTCCTATGCTCTGATACCATGTGAAATTGTTGAATAACCTACACAAAATCTAGTTGCAAAAAGAAGCAACAATTTCAAGCTTGAGACCAAAAGGAATGAGGAGAAAATGAACAAAAATATATTCCACAATGAATGAGTGAAAAATTTACAAGATTTATACTCTACATGGTGAGCTAATGTGCGATGGTTGGTATTCTAGAGCTTACTTGGACATGCACTAATTGAAACACTAGTAATCTACCACCTAGTCTTAGTTAATTAGCCATGCAATCATCAATTAACTAGATATGAATAAGTGAAGTGAATTACACTCATGCATCTACAATGCATGCACCCTCCTAGTCTCATGCACACTCCTAGTGATGATTCCAAGGTAGACATGCAAGATTGGACTCCACTAGTGTAACTAAAGTACAACTGAAGCATGACTCAAGAAGAGGTGTACTATTGTCTAGGGGAAGAATATTCTCATCCAAGGGAGAATATCTTGGACCAATTGAGACCGAGTGCACCCTCATACATGGACTATAAAATGTAGGGAAAATTATGTACTAGGTAAATGTGCATGTACTCTAACAGTTTTAACCAACTTAGAGTATACAAAGGAACTCATGATTTTCCCTTTTGCATCCTATCATGCATCCTATCATACCATAGATGTTTCTTTTCTATACAAAAATGATGAAGGATATGAATAGATAATGTCTTTATTCAACAAATCTCTCAAATATGTAGAGCTTAAGTATAACATCATGGAAAAACATTATTATGCACTTGTCAAATCCTTAAACTATTTCAAAGAATGTGTTGCAATCTAAGATAGTTTCTTATGTGCCTCATAATTTAGTAAAATATATTTATGTCAAGCCAATGCAGATAGTAGGAATGAAAAAACATTATCATGCACTTGTCAAATCCTTAAATTATTTCAAAAAACATTATCATGCACTTGTCAAATCCTTAAATTATTTCAAAGAATGTGTTGCAATCTAAGATAACTTATTATGTGCCTCATAATTTAGTAAAATATACTTATGTCAAGCCAATGCAAATAGTAGGAATGGAAAAACATTATCATGCACTTGTCAAATCCCTAAATTATTTCAAAGAATGTGTTGCAATCTAGGATAGTTTCTTATGTGCCTCATAATTTAGTAAAATATATTTATGTCAAGCCAATGCAGATAGTAGGAGGGGAAATAAGATTAATAAAAAGTATGAGTATGACAGGACTATAAAAACTACCATGATAATAAAGGGACAATGATTTGTGAAATTAATAAAAAATATAAATTTGTAGGTAGTCAACATTAATTTGATTAAAGAACAAACAATATATGTCGAAGAGAGGAATAAGGGATTATCTGCCCCAATATTTGGTCAAAATTTACAAATGAAGACTTGCTACTACAGATCACATTAGTACCAAGATATAGCCCATTTCCTTTCCACTACTCAATGCCCAAATTGGATGGACACGTTACAAATGAGATGCCCAAATTGAAGCTCAAGGAAGTCAAATATTGTATAATAAATATTGAATTATATTGGAAACATCTTAATGGTCTATTACTCAATTGTATGCTATAGAGTTAAGTGGACTATATTATCAAATATTTAAACAAAGGGACCTATGGGGGTAATTATTCAATTGGGTAACAACCCATAAGATATTAAAGTTTGGTTACTAATAACCCTCTCTTTTCATTGATGGACACATATTTGTTAGATCTTGCAATGAATGTCAATTTTTGTAGGGAGATAAAGTGTTCCTTCCTTCCGCTTAAACTTATCCAACTTGAAACACCATCCCAACAATGGGGTTTTATTTTATAGGTGATATTCATCCCCTTAGTGATAAACATAAGTGGATCCTAACAACCACAATCTATTTTGCAAAATGGGTAGAAGTTATCTTCACTAAGCAAGTCACTCACTAGGTGGTCATCAATTCCTTAAAGAGAAAATTATTTCTAAATTTTATTCCCCATCAAATATTGTCATTGATAATGGTAAATCCTTTATTTATTTAAAGGTGGTATCCATCTACCATAAGTATAACATTATCCAAATATATTCCTCCAAATAATACCCTCAAGTTAATGGCCAAGTTGAATCCTTAAACAAAATCCTAATGTTAGTTATCAAAAATATGTTCTTGGATAATAAGAAAGCATGGGACACACATCTTAGGTATGCATTGAAAGTAAAAAAATTCAATTGGTATATGATTTAGAGGTGGTCTTCCCCATACAACTAGAGCTACTAGTCATGATAAATTCTACAGGTCATAGTGGCAGAGCTAGATAGAATTAAAAGAAGGATAATCAATATAGAAGTTCAAGAGAAAAGGAACTAGGTATATGAAATATTTAAGGAATATCATTAGAGGATGAAGAGGATATTTGAAAAAAAGGACATGCCCAAATATTTTTACATTGGTGACCTAGTTCTAGTATGCGATAATGGCTTCCCATACTCAATTCTTGGGTATTCACACATGAATTATTTAATATTCTAACCCAACTTCAACCTATAAATTCAAGCCTCACTTAATGCATTTCATATATCTTCTTGGTGTTATGGTTGTGTTGTTTATATTCTACCAGAGGGTGAGAAATCCATTTCTTCCACTCACGCCTCTTGAGTTTCCTTACACTTATGTTGTTCACATCTCCCTTCAAAGTGTTACTCCATAAGGGGAAGTGTTTCTAGATTGTTACCACATTGGAGAAATCATAAAACCCTCCCACAGATTAGGATTGGAGTCCATATCTCCAACATTATCCTTAGGTGAAACATTTCATGTTTTATTTCCTTTCCATTGGATTAATTTACACTTTCTATCCTTTTTCCCCCAAAATGTTGTCTTTTATCATTTAAATTCATTGTTTGAATGATTTTCTAGTTAATATACATCTATATGCTTAATATTTAACTATATTGTTGTTGTTTCCACTCACATTTGTCTGTTATTAGATATATAGTTGATTGAGATATGTTTTGGGTACTTATACACCAAAACATCCTGCATACCTAGCCATGCTTAGAACCTAATGTAGTCATCATTGTGATACCAATGAAACCTCTTTGTCCAAATAAAATCACTTTCTTTTGGATAACTTTACCAAGTTATCAAGCCCCTATGATATAATTTTTACCTACTAAGTAGTTTATGGGGTATGTTATCCCCTAGTATAGTGATAACTAAAAAGATTATGTCTCGAGGCCCACAAGTCCTAGACATGTAGTACCGAGAGCCAGATCAACTTGAGCATGGCCCTGGAGGGCCCATCCTTTTCTTCTTCGGCGCCTCCAATTTTTCAGTAGCAATAACATCCATCACATTGGCCTGGTCTTGCAGCAGAACTAGGTCTTGCTCCATGAGGTAATGAGTCTGGGTATCATGGTATGTGTCACTCTGATTCTCAAAAATTTTGAATATGTGCATTTAGATATTTTTTCTTCTAATGTGTGCTTCGACCTTATGCCTTTACATTTGACAACACCTGGGGGGAATGATAGGATGCCCTAGTAAGTTGGTTCCCATAGGGTTTGAGTTGCCACTGGGAGGATTCATGAAAGGTCATCGTCCATTCCCACCATACTTACCACTTTTCATCTTTTTCTCATTCATCCATCCCATTACACTGGTCTGGGAATTGGGTTGGCCAAATATCTAAGGGTTGTGCCTTACCTTGTGGGAAGAAGGGGCTAAAGGCCCAGAGGGTAAAAGTAGATGGAAAAAGACAAAAACCAAAATAATGAAACCTTGAGATGCTTCGCTCAAGGATCCCCGATAAAGCAATAAAAATATTCTTGGCAAGAAATAGAGGGACCATAAAAATTAATAAATCAAGAACTAGTTGGAGGATAGGGGGTCTCATCATGAGCCATCCTATTAGATCTATGGGAATGTAGTGGTATGACACTACTGATAGTTGGTCACCATGCTAGGGTAGTCTCTCTTGGTGGCATAGCCAAGAGAAAGGCGGTCTCATCACGATCCATCCTTCTCATTTCTGTGAAATGCTTATGGGTAACATTGCCACCACTGGTCACCATGCCAGAGAAGTCTCCCCTAACTAGCCTCTTGAAAGAAAAATAAATAATAATAAAAGATAAAAGGCATGAATGGGCTTGGAAAAATTTCCATCCATGACAAGGTGAAACTCACCCTCTTTAGAGGAACCCACATGTAATCCATACATTTCCCTTATATCACTGCACCCATTGCCCAGACATCCCTTACCACTTCATCCACTCACATGGCCTAAATTTGAATTCACCCAGGAACATCCCACATCCAATGAGAATTATCCCAATAGGACATCATGGAATCCCCTTAAAACTTGGCTTGTAGAATAGCATAACATCTTTGAGCACTTGTCCAGGTAAAAGGGGTTTCATGCACATGTTTAAATAACCTGATGACTAGATGTGATTGACATTACTATGATCCCTGTGAATTATGAGCCCATGGAGGGTGTATTTGTTGATGTTGCAGGGCCACACCCAATGGAAAAGTATATATGGGGAGATGATTAGATTGAATATCCATAGGGATAAAATCACACATGATGGATGTTGAGACTCCAGTCAGGGGAAGAAATAGAGCAGGAGATTACACCAGAGAGAGAGGATGATGTTTCACCAGGGGAAACTTCGTAAGCCTAGACGTAGGGGAGTTGTACCCTTTCCACCATGATGTAGGCCTTGGAAGTCCCATAACGTCACCCAGGTCACCCATGATGTCACCCAACATTTTGGATGTTTTGGAGGTAGTTGTGTTCCATGTGGCATGTGTGGCAGGTTCCTGAGGCCCAAGGAGACGTTTTTCTCCAGGAGGCCAACGTTGCCCAAAAAGGGCCTAATGTGACCCTAAAAGGGAATGATGTCACCTTTACATCTTATTTTAGGGTTTAACTATGACATTTAATGTAAAAATTTTTGTTGTTCATATAAGATATGATCGAATGATGAGTGTTTCGCATATAGGGAACATAAGGTGACCATCCATGAAAGGATGTGTCCCTTGAATAATCAATAGCTATTTGTTATTATTATTTACTTATTATATACTATAGTTAATAATCAATTAATAATTATATTATTAATTGTTATCTTTAGATAATTTATTCTCGATGTTGTCCAAACATCAACAAAAACTGGAAATTACATGTAATAGGCCATGTCAGCCTTTTTGACCTAATTCTAGTCTTTGTAATTGTATAAATAAGGGGAAAATCACTCTTATTATTCATCATCTTTCACTCACACTTGTGAGGACTAAAATTTGTGCCCTCCTTAGGGTTTATTGGCTGAAATGTTAGGTGCACTTCTTGGAGGAGGCTTAATTTGGTGTTTCTTAGCATTTTTCTTGGTGGAAAATCTTCAAATAGGCTTATTGCTAGATTATTCTGGGTGGATGTAAGTGAATTTATGAAATCCTTCTTTTCTTTGAATGGTTATGGTACATTTACTTTTCATTTATTCCAATATTATGAAATTTCTAGTTTAAAACCCTATGAGAACAAGCACATGTTACTGTCCTTGTCTTAACAATTTTTCACCTACTAGATTGTGCTAGAAACCCTAGCTTTGAAGCATTGTACTAGAGGCCTAACATTGTAGCACTCTAGTGTCATTTTTTTCATCAAGCCATTGATTGTTTCAAGCTTGAGCTAAAGAAGGAGGAAAACCGCTAGGGCCTAGGGTTACCTCCTTCCTAGTAGTCATTTTCCTTCTAAGGCTTGTTGATTGAGGCCTTGGGTTACCAACACCTCAATCATCATCATTCTTGGTCCTTAACTCTTATATTATTATTTTTTTCCTTCAAGTTTTGTTGTTGCAAGTGACTCAATTAACCCTAAAGGTCAATGATTTAGACCTTAAGATTGTTTGATTGATGAAATCAACCTTCAAATATTTTACTTCAAGCAACCTACTAACACTTTATAACCCTAGAATAGCCTAACCTACAGATTATATTATTGAGGTTACTAAAGTAAGCTACAACCATTAAATGTAGCATTAAAATATTATAAAAGCAATTGAAAATGATTATTTATACATTGTCTTGTTTGCTTCTATCAAATGTTAGTATTATGATTTCAATGGTTAATGACTCTTAGTCATTTTGAAGCTATTTCAAGGAATTTAATGTGAAATATTTCCCTATAAATATTGTTTTTATAATTTTCTGTTTACTTCATCATATTCAACAAATTTCTTTTATTGAGAAATTCTATGGTTTTATGAAGTGTTAACCAGCAAGTGTACTTGCAAATATATATAGTTTCTTGTTTCTTTGTTTCGGGTGGGTACACTTTGATACATTATCATTTCATTGGTTATAAAATCGGGACTTTATGATCGGTGGTGGATTGTGAGAGGGGATATTTATCTAGCCACTTTGACTTTTCCTTCTCAAACCCCCAGCTCACTGGGGACGTCTCCCTTAGGCATACCACCCTAAATAGAAAAAGACATCCTATTGAGGTGGAAATGATAGGATAGTCTCTCGTTACTCCAATTTGCTCTCCTTTAACATTTTCTACTATCATAGTACAAATTGTGCGATAACATTTTGGCACTGTTGTTGGGGAACACTGAGTCAATATTCCTCAAACGACAATTTTTAGGTAAGCCTTTGAATAGAGAAATTTTCTTACAAGCTTACCTGGTGACCCCATTGAGGGTGATTCCCTCAGCCCTTTGATAGTTTCAAGAAAATTATATGGTGACTCCACTAACCTTTTCCTAGGTTCCACCTTACTCAAATTTCCGTGATATTTCCAAGTTATGGGATCATGGCATCCTGGGAACAAGTGTATCCAACTATTAATTTCAAAATTCTTCAAGGATACTTGACTTGTTTTGATAGACAATGGTCAAGCAACCCTCCATGATTTGAGGGGGGGCTCCCAATTCCTCACATTGTAGAATTTGTGAATTATATAAGCGAGATAGAATTGGGAGGGGAGGTGTAATGTTCCCAAGCCGAGATGCAAGGAACATCACGGTTTTGGGTGTCTTTTAAAACTTTTTCCGGTTGTTGGATTTCGTCAAACACTTTTCTTACATTGATCCTTTAAGTTATGCTCAGGGTTTTACTGATGGTTTATATGTGTTTTTACAGCAATAAACAAGAAGATACCATCATGGAACATACCTCAACCATATGCAAGATCAACAATATGATAGACAAGCCAAAACATCTCAGATATGATTTTATTCATGAATAGAAGAACCTGCTACAATGAAGATGTCGATCTGGAATGCACATCAGATGGCTAGAAGATAGGAGCTGCTAAAAAATGCTCCAATAGAAGACTACAAGCCTCTAAAGTCCGAATATCCAATGAATATCGATGCAAGAGTAGATCTGGGTCATATGAGTACCAAACCCCCAAGCTAGAAAATGCCACACTCTAATAGAAGAATGAAACCCTCAATAATTCGGCCCTCCTATCAAAGACCTCCAAATGCTACACTGAAGATGTCAAATTGTAGATCTTGATGAGTATAATCCCCTTCTGAAATCTCAAACCGAAATACCAAGGGAAGCTCCTCCAAATGCTAAATCCTCCAATTGAACTGCGCCCTCCTGAAACTGCCAAACCCTATAATTTCATCCCTGATGAAGGAGGCCTCCAAATGCCCTGAAACTTGATAGAAAGATAGATCGGGACACTGGAATTCACTAGGTGAAGTCTCGGGGTCAGATATGAAGTATAACCCTCCCAAACGGAGTAGATCAGAATCTTAAAATTGCCTTCCTTCTCTCCAATTTGTCCCATGCATCTAATATATCAAATGGCACCTGAAACTCCTCCTGAATGGACTAGATCAGATTTCCAATACCCTGCAATGATAACCCAGGTGATAGAATCTCCAAAAGCCATGCCAATCACCTGCAATGAACCTCTCTCAAATAATGGTGTGCCCCCCTTGCTGGAAATCCCCAATGGTGTGCCCTCCTTCTCTTCCTATGCATGTGGTTGGTGTAGAACCCTCCTGCACTGATGTAGATATAAACTAGAATGGTGTGGGAACGTATTGAATCCTCGAGACCAAGCTTGGGACAAGCTAGGTGGAATCTTTCACCGTTGAATCGTCCTCTAGGGCTTGTTAAGTCAAAACCCTCAAAACCCCCAATGTTGGGCTCACTAGCTAAAAGCCAGATATCAAAATATGATCATACATGAATGAATCAATAGAGGTACTTGCCTTTCCTTTATACTTTCTTCTCACCTTCTCCCTCCAAAGTGAATTTTATTTTATTAATATTTAATTAATTAATTAAATCACTTTAATTAATTAATTAACCTTTTTACCTCTAAAAAGGGCCTTATCTCTCCTTGTGGCTTTCCTAGCCACCAAAAGTCACTCCTAGCCATCCCATCCTATAGTGTTTCTCCTCCTGATTCCAATGAGCTATTACACTGAGAGGTTCTTCCAAGTAAGGTGCCCAAAATGACCTCTTCAGTGAATTTAATTGACTTATAGCTCAAAATACTCAAAATCATGGAAATCGTTGAAATGCAACAAAACGAAAGCCAACCTATGTGGAATGGATCATAATGATGAAATGGGGTGGACGATGCAATATATATCCAAAAATTCCTCTCAATAACTCATGTACTCACTATAACACCCATCTAGCTACTCTAGACATCATAAACCTCTGCAATGTAATGATGTCCCAAAGTGGGGATTTTATAGTCCTCCCTGCTAGAAAATTGCTTGTCCCCAAGGAATAACCAAATCCCCTCAAGTGTAATACCAGGATCCCATGTCCACCTGTGGGATACACAGTAGAACCCATAAAAATATGAATAATCACACATGTTTCCCCCTGGGTCCCATATCAAGTCATGAACTTCTAGCCCCTGGGACACATAATCCTGAAATACTCCAACTTTTTGAGTCTCTTGTACATGACACATGGCCTCATCCTGAAATGAGTCCATCCTCCAAGCTACTATCAATATCAACATGGCCTCTATCAACTACACATGTTGATGCCAAAATGAGGTACTGCAAGATCTCCATGAGACATCCTCAAGAGATGTGCTCTCCCCAACACCGAAGCTCAATGGAAATTCAAAACAAATTTCCCCTGCAAAGGTCCACTTGCCCCTATCAGTTAGTGAAATGCTAAATCATGTAATCTCTGTGTCCCATGCTAACCTCTGTCGAATATCACCATGTTGGCCTTGCACTACTCTGACTATGATTGTATGCCCCCTTCATACATACTGGATCCTCCTCTCTTGAATCCTCATGCTAAAATATCTATGACCATTGGACCTGTTGTCCATGAACTGTATCTGTAAGGACATCTCTATAGAAGAGGTACCTATCCACCCATCTCCATGTCTAATCATGATGATCAAGAGTGAAAATATGCCTCACTCTATCGAACAAATACCTGTAGGTCCACTCCAAGCCAACCCAAGATGAAACATGTGGCTATCTAGCGCACCCTAAGTCATCATGAAGTAAAACCTCCTGCCAACAAAATGAACTCTCGGATCCCATGGAAAACCTAGAAATTTATCACTTCTAGTCTCTGCTTAGCTTCTCCTATGCCAGACTGATCATTTTCAAAATCCCTCTTTGCTCATCTGATATCACTTGGCCTATGGTGCTCACCATAACGCACCAAATCTCAGTTGGTTTCTCATGATGATCCACCTCTGACCTGTTGTATTTTGTAAAAGTACTCCTATCAGGTGGTCTCAGCCTAATCACTCTCCTGCCCTCTGCCACTATCTATCTCTCCTCATGTTGTTGTCCATGATAAAAGTATCGAAAAGGAGTAACAGAGAGATCTGTAGCTGACCATAGGACTAATAAATACCACCGACCTCAGTCAATCCCAAGGATTTGACCAAAAGTACATCTACTGGTACCCATGATAAATGCTCGCCGATAGCCATCACTAAACCCCAATCATCAGGTACAATCGGAAGCACCTCCTCCAATTGTTGGTAAACCAATATCCATCTCTCATCTCCCATGAAATTGTTGATATCGTGAAGGGAATCTCTCATAACTATGTTTTGTTGCATCATAGATCCTAGGCATATTGTTGGATCAACCCCTACGTGGAGGTCAACCTCTCTAGGAATGTTAAGCCCTAATGTTGGCTCATTACCCCTTAATTGGGGCATATTAGATTAGTAATGCTATTTTATTTATGTCGGCTTTAGGACATTAGTTGTAATTTATATTAGTAATGTTAT
>JZKD02S0135195.1:265217-303811 GCA_000966675.3 Picea glauca
CGGCTTTAGGCCATTATTTGTAATTATACCTCCTAGTCTCCTATATATACCAAAGAGACATTTTCATTTTGAATCATCTTGTACTTGAACATTTTAAGTGGGGTAAAAGGAGGTTTCCCCCTCGAAGAGACTTATTGTCTGAAATTATCTCAGTTTCAAGGCATTGAGTACTTTTCCTGAGGTTTTTCCATGCTATATTGATGTTTGGTTCTTAACATGGAACACAAATGGAAGATTCCTCCATTAACTGGTGCTCCTCTATTAGATCACCAACATCCTCTAGCAACGTGACTAGGTGATACATCTGAGTGTCCACTAAGACAGCTGACGTGCATCTATGGAAAATTTCCTTAAGAGGCTCATTTGTCCTAGACTCTTATTCTTCAAGGTTTGTCTATGTTCCTACCAAGAATCCTCAAGTGCTCTCCAACTCTTGAGTAAGTTTGTCCACCTCCAACTCCTACTCCCTCAAGGCCCTGTGATACAACTCGCCAATCCCCAGTAGGTAGTCCCTGTCTGTCAACAACTGCTAGTAATCAGTCCTCATAATAGATACTCTCTCCCTAAGAGTGTGAAAATCATCCATGGCAAATCCTCCATCTGAGCTGCTATGTGCCACTGATGATCTCTAGCAGTAATCTGCCATCTATGCATGCATGTCATCACTATGCCTAGTGGATTCCATGATCATATCCTCACTGACTCTCAATTGTCCTGCTAGGTGATGTGACTCTTGATCATAGTCATGCTGAGGTACCACCTCATGCTTCCCACTACTAATGTCATCCGTAAAATCCTCAACATCACTCTTTGCAGAAGATAAAGTGTTGAGTTACCCACTGTCTACTGTGCTACGGGGACATCCTAGATGTGACTATGTATCATCCTCAACTGCTAGCTCCCTCTGCATCACACTGTATCATGTATGAGCAATTGTATCCTCCTGTGCACTCACTCTGCTACTATCATCTGCACTTGGATACCATATATATGTGTCTAGACATGTGCTATGGTCATCTTGACCAATATAGAGTGCATCCTCATCAATTAAGGCCGATCCTGGAAGTAACTACTCCATCAACTTGTCAGTCTCCCTAATATTCTCATCTAATGTAATCTCCAAAAGTTGTCACTCAATATCCTCATGTGGATCTGTAAGTGTAGGATCAACTATTCGTATGTCCTATACCTCCTCCTGGATCTGTGGATCTACATGTCCATGGTGTGCATCCCTCACACAAGGATCCTCCAGCATATCGAACATACTACTGGTATCCGCATGTGATGTGTCTATCATGGATGTCTGAAAAGACAACAGATGTGTCACAACCACCATAGGAGGTTAGTCATATGTAGGTTCTAACACATGTGAGTCCTCACTAGTGTCACCACTCTGCTAGGGTATAAGGTCATCAACACCATGTGATATATTTGTTGAAGTACTGGTGCTATCATCCTATCCAACCCACTGTCTATCCACTATACAAGGGTCACTATCCTCCTCAAGCGTGCTAAAATTATCATCCTCTATGCAAGAGTCACTATCATTAGTCCCTATGAAAGAGTCACTCTCATCATCGGACTGCTCCAGATAAGCATCAATCGATCCATCCTCACATGCCTCATAATCATTGTCATAGTGCACCTCAATAATATGCTTCTTACCCTTACCCCTACACCTATGATCTGGTTCCCAAGGCACCTTGCAAATGTAGAAAAGTTGTGTGCTCCTAATGGCTTTGAGGTTTCTATTGGGCGTGGGGTTCCTCTGAAAGGTTGCTATGATTTCCTCCCTTTCCTTGAGCCAACATGAAATCTTCTTTTTGCTCCAACTAGGATTTGTATAGGATAGGAACCATTGGAGTGTTATTACACCTTTGAAATTATTGATGGTTTCATATTCCCTCTCACACTCCTCAATCCTATTAAAAATATCCATCTTTATTGTAACTTTTCTAATCCCCACTGGTTGGAAAGAATCTAAGCTCTGTTACCACTGTAATGTTCCCAAGCCAAGATTCAAGGAACATCAAGGTTTTGGGTGTCTTTTAAAACTTTTTCCGGTTGTGGCATTTCATCAAACACATTGCTTACAATGATCCTTTAGGTTACACTTAGGGTTTTACTGATGGTTTATATGTGTGTTTTCAGTAATAAACAAGAAGATAAAATTATAGAACATACCTCAATAATATGCAAGATCAACAATATGATAGACAAGCCAAAACATCTCAGATCTAATTTTATTCACAAATAAAGAACCTGCTACGATGAAGATGTTGATCTAGAATTCACATTAGATGGATAGAAGATAGGAGCTGCTACAAAATGCTCCAATAGAAGACTACAAGCCTCCAAACGCCGAATATCCAATGAAGACTGATGCAAGAGTATATCTGGGTCGTATGAGTGCCAAACCTCCAAGCTGGAAGATGCCATGCTCTAGTAGAAGACTGAAACCCTAAATAATTCGTCCCTACTGTCAAAGACCTCCAAATGCTATGTTGAAGATGTCAAACTGTAGATCGGGATGAGTAGAATCCCATCCTGAAATATCAAACCGAAATACCAAGGGAAACTCCTCCAAATGCTAAATCCTCCAATTGAGTTGCGCCCTCCTGAAACTGCCAAACCCTATAATTTCAGCCCTGATGAAGGAGGCCTCCAAATGCCTTGAAACTTACTATAAAGATAGATCGGGACACTGCAAGTCACTAGGTGAAATCTCAGGGTCAGATCTGAGGTATACCCCCCCAAATGGAGTAGATCTGAATCTCAAAATTGCCTTCCTTCTCTCCAATTCATCCCATGCATCTAATATATCAAATGGCAGCTAAAAATCCTCCTGAATGGACTAGATCTAATGTCCAGGACCCTACAATGAAAACCCAGGTGATAGAATCTCCAAAATCCATGCCTATCACTTTTAATGAACCTCTCTCAAAGAATGGTGTGCCCCCCTTGCTGGAAACCCCCAATGGTGCTCCCTCCTTCTCTTCATGTGCATGTGGCTGGTGTAGAACCCTCCTACACTGGTGTAGATCCAAACTAGAATGGTGTGGGATTGTATTTCATCTCCAATACCAATCTTGGGATAATCTAGGTGGAATCTTTCACCACTGAATCGTCCTCTAGGGTTTGTTAAGTCAAAATCCTCAAAACCCCCAATGTTGGGCTTACTAGCTAAAAGCCATATATCAAAATATGATCATACATGAATGAATCAATAGAGGCCCTTGCCTTTCCTTTATACTTCCTTCTCACCCTCTCCCTCCAAAGTGAATTTCATTTTATTAATATTTAATTAATTAATTAAATCACTTTAATTAATTAACTAACCTTTTTACCTCTGAAAAGCACCTTAGCTCTCCTTGTGGCTTCCCTGGCCACTGAAATTCACTCCTAGCCATCCCATCCTGTCGTGTTTCTCCTCTTGATTCCACTGAGCTATTACATTGAGAGGTTCCTCCAAGTAATGTGCCCAAAATGACCTCTTTAGTGAATTTAATTAACTTATAGCTCAAAATACTCAAAATCATGGAAATCATCGGAATGCAATGAAACCAAAGCCAACCTATGTGGAATGGATCGTAATGATGCAATGGGGTGGACGATGGAAGCCAAATCCCAAAATGCCTCTCAATAACCCATGTACTCGCTATAACACCCATCTGGCTACTTTGGACATCGTAAACCTCTGCAATGTAATATTGTCCCAAAGTGGGGACATTACAGGAGGATGTTCTAGTAAAAGTATTCATACTCTCTCTGTCGTGATTTTTGCAAGATTGGTTTAAAAATTGTTGCGAAGATAGAGGTATATCATCTGTCGTACACCTCATCAGTAGGTTTATTGACTTTGTCAAACCAGATTGCCAAACATATGAAGATGACCTTCAAAATCTCACAATATCCTTAGAGGACGAACGATTCACCACAAAGATTGTAGAATATCTCAAGGATGTATATCATGCTCAATACCAAGAACCTTCTGATATGGAAGAAGAGATTTATGAAGAAAATTTTCAACCCCTTGAAGAGGAGCAATTTTTCTCCCATGATTCGATAGAATGAAGTGAAGATATAACTACAGAAGTAAATTATGAGGATGAATCACTGGTAATCGCTCCTCCATCCGACAAAGCTCTCCAAGATCCTATCTCTCCTGCACAAGATGAAGAGAATGATGTGAGTCATTTTCCTTTCCAATTTTTTGATGATACCTTATTCTATGATCCAGACAATGAAGAAGAAATGGAACCCTTAGATAAGCCAGAAGATGTAGAGGCAAGTCTTCCATTTGATGAAGATATCCAAATACTCGAAGCTCCTACACAGGAAGAAGTAAGAAAGGTGAGTTACCTCCCTTTCCAAATTTTTAATGATTCTCTATCTTATGATGTGGAAAGTGAAGAAGTGTTGGATGTTCTAACCCCTTCATGTTATGATGAATCTAATGACTTTGTTGATAATATTGATGAATTCATACATGTCGGGAAGCATAAATGGGATGTGATTGGATATGACGGGGATCCCATTTACAACATTGAGGGTCATTTCCAAAAGTTTCCTTTACCTTTATCACATGAAGTTACAAATAAACTTGACATTTGGCAACAAGAACATGACATGATTGTCGATTTTATTTAGAAATCAAAGGATGACTTCATGCTATTCTCTCCTAATAATTTTTGGTCATATCTTGAGGACTTTGATGATTTTTCCTATGAACACTTAGATTTATTCTATTAAGAAAACTATCAACCATCCTTGTGCTCATATCTTGATAAAAGTGAGGAAGTTACTTGCCTAAAGCAGGATACTTTTGATAAGATTTTCCACCTCCGTTTGATTACTTTACCTTGCTATGTCACTAAAGGTATGGTTTGGAAACATGTCCCTTATCCCAAGTATTCTATAGGACAAAAACTCCTTTTGGATATTAGGGAAGGGTTCAGTACCTCAATAATAAGCTTATTATCACAGTTTTCCAGCTTCCCCTTAAATTGTTGGTCATCCTTTCGATTGTTGCTAATCCCTTCCCAGGCCTCAAGTTGTGAAGATGTACGAGGTATCCAGCATTCAAACTCCTTGTGTCGGACTTTTGAACCCTTGAATTTTCACGATCCTTTTCTGAGATGGATTGAGCACTTTCCTGAGAGTATGACTTGGCACCACTTTTTCCCTCCCACCATCCTCCATGAGCTAGACCTTACAATTTCCAATGATACAATACATTTTCTAACTCGTGTTATTTTCGTGCTTAACTTATCACTGCTTTGGTTTATGATGAAGCACAGAGGCAAGTATGGGAAGACATTGCTAGGATGGTTTCACTGGCTATTTGACTACACCTAGCATTCAACCAATAGGTAAGTAGAGGTAAGTAGGTAGGCATTTCCATTCATTGTATATACCGTATGCATTTCATGCTAGAGTAGTTGTATTTCCATTTGTATATATGCTTGATTTCATTTTATGTACTATATATATATATATATATATATATATATATATATATATATATATATATATAAGTTGGGGGTGATATCATCACCCCAAATGATTGCTAATAATCTTATGGTGAGATCAAGCAGGTCACAGGTTAAGTTAGAGATGTTGAGGTTCTCATGTGCTCTACAGTGAGCACATGTCCCCGAGTTGGAGCCAGATGTTATCCCCTAGTCTAGGGATTGTTCATTAATTGGGTTGGTTGTCATAGATGTCAACCCATGAAGAAAGTCTGATAGAGAATTCCGGTAGCACAAAGGTTTGGGTAATGGACCCAAGTTTGTTTGATGGATAATGGTATAATTTTTTATATATTTGTAGATAAGACTATTCTAGATGAATAGTACATGTCATGTCATTTCCGGTGATATGTGGAAACTCAAATAACTCCTCACGATTAGAGATTTATGGCCATGTGAAGTTGGAGAACCCTCATGAGTCATCCAGAAGCCCCAAAAGGTCAAAGTAGTCAAAGTGTTTGCAAAAGAAATTATTTAAATAATAAAGTTAATGGAGAACTCCCTAAAATAAGGAAAGTGGGATGCTACATGAAAGTATAAATAAGAGGCAAGGCTCTCTCATTTAATCACACTTGAACCTATTGAATATCATTGAATATCTATTTTGTGAAAGGTTATTTGGGCAAGTATTATTGATAAAGAAAAGTGCGACAAGAAAAGTGCAGCAGAAAAAGTGCGGCAGGAAAACTGCAGTAGAAAAAGTGTGAGAGGAAAAGTGCGGCAAAAAAGGTGCAGAAGGAAAACTGTGGAAGAAAAAGTGCGGCAGAAAAATTGTGGCAGAAAAATCACAGCAGAAAAAGTGCGAAAGAAAAACGGAGGCAGAAAAAGTGCAACAGAAAAAGTGTGGCAGAAAAATCACGGCAGAAAAAGTGCGGTAGAAAAACAGTGGCAGAAAAAGTGCAGCAGAAAAATCACCGCAACAACATGGTTGGGGTCTATTTATGAGAGATATGGCACATCTTGTTTGAGGTATGTTTTGTGAGCTAGGGTTTAGCTCTTGAGATGGTATTGGATGTTCAATATTGTTGCATATATCATATTTGTTGAGGGATACAATTGGTATTTTGTTGTTGGTATTTGGCATATGGGTATCGGTCTTTTGGTTGTGATGTGTTGTTGAAGTTGTTGGTTTAGCTTGAGGCTACATAACAGTGAGGTTGTGGCACATGATTTGATGTAAGGGTTTAGGTATTTGGTTTATGGATAGAGTGATGAATTGTTAGATAACTTTTGATGGTTATATTGGTGTATGTATTTGGTATATGGTTGAGGTACATGTTGGGTACATGGTTGAGACAAGTAGTTGATGAGTTGGCACATACATGAGGTGTATAGTTGATGATGTTGGTACATCTTGATGAGTCAAGGTTGATGCATGGTTGATGCATTGTACATGTTAGTTCAGGTTATTGGTACATGTTGTTTGGTGCAGGTTGATTGGTAGAGGTTGTTACAGGTTATTGGTACATGTTGGCAGTGGAAGTGGTTAATTTAGTGATAGTGATAGGTTGTCTACAATTGGAATTTATATTTCAGGGCGGTTGGACGAGGCAAGGATAGGTTGTTGTAGCCACCTTCTAGTTGTAGCCGGAGAACATAGGGGGTTGTAGCCTCCTTCTAGTTATAGTCGGAGAATTGGGGAGTTGGATCTTCCCTTAGGTTGTATCCTGAGAAACTAGGGGGTTGGAGCCTCCTTCCAATTGTAGCTGGAAAGAAAAGGAAGTTGGTGCTTCTAATGAATGTAACTCTTAAATACATATAAGAAAATGAATTCGGTGGTTTTCTCTCACTTTAGGTTTCCACGTAAAACATTGGTGTACTGTGTATGTGTATGATTGTTTATTTGTTCATTATTTATTTACTCTACAACTATTGGATGATAATGCTACATTGATATAACACTTGTATTTTGTGATTGAAATGAATTGAAATTCTCTATTATTGATTCACCCCCCCCTCTCAGTAATCCAACAATTGGTATTAGAGCGGGTTCCTTTAGAAATCATTTTAACCACTGAAAGGTAGATCATGGAGAGCAACAACATGTATAAAAATGGAATACCACAATTTGATGGACAAAAGTATGCCTTTTGGAGCATGAGGATGAAAACATATATACAGGCATAGGTATTTGAAATTTTTCAATTTGTTGTAGATGGATACAAAGAAGCAGCAGTTCCACTGACAAATTAAATAGCAATAAAACTCGCGAAAAATAATTCCAAAGCAACAAATGCACTTTTGAATGGTCTTTGTGAATCAGTATACACCAAAGTCATACATTGTAAATCCACTAAAGAGGTTTGGGACAAGATTCAAAATATTTATGAAGGAGATTCAAAAGTCAAAGCAGCAATGCTTCAAACTTACAAAGGTTAGTTCGAACAACTAAAGATGAAGGAAGACGAGAATATTGCAGCTTACTTCTTATGAGTCCATGAAATAGTAAATGCAATCATAGGATTGGGAGAAGAAATTAAAGAATCTGTAATTGTTCAAAAGGTTCTAAGATCTCTTCCTATGATATTTGATCCTAATATATCAACACTAGAAGAAAGAGCAGATCTAGACTCAATAAGCATGGATGAAATACATGGAATATTCATAGCATATGAAATGAGAACTGAATAGGAAAATCCAGATATAAAAGAAGTAGCTTTCAAAGAATCCAAAAGGTCAAAAAAAAAGGGGAAAGAAAAAGGAAAAAGAACATAGTAGCAGCAGTGACATCTCAGAAGATGATGAAGAAATGACCAACTTTGTCAAAATATTGAAGGAACCAGTGGTAGATATAAAGGTAAGTTTCCATTGATTTGTTTTAATTGTGATGGTATTGGTCATTTTTCTAACAAATGCACTCCTAAGAAAAATAAGAGAAATGATGAAGATTACTCAAATAAAAAACAAACATATAAAGGCAAAAGAACCACAAAGAAAGATTTCTAGAAAAGCTTATGCACCAATGAAGACATCTCCTCATCAGATGAAGTTGAATTCAATGACAGTGAGATAGAAAGAGTTCTATTCATGGAAGTAGAAGACTCTGATAAAGAAGACACCAAAGAAGAATATAAAGAGGCAGAAGTTGACTACCAAGAAGAATTGTTGTGTTCCATAGAAGTTATAAGAAGAGAAAAGAAGAAAAACAAGAAGATACAAGCGGAACTAGAAAAGAAAGAAGACACTTAGGAATTAGAAAAAATGATCACAGATTTGAAGGTTCAAATAGAAGAAGATAAAAGAATTGAAGAAGTACTCAAAGAACAACTAGAAGAAAGAGACGTGATCATTGGAAATTTGGAAGCAGAGATTATCACATTAAGAAAGGATCTTCAAGAGAAAAATATGCAGAACAACTCAAAAATTTTGGATAACATTATCAGCAGTCAAAAGCCTCATCATGACAAGTCTGTAATTGGATACAATCAGACAGAAAAGGGATCAAGCTCCAAAACAACAAAACAAGAAACATATCCAAAAAGATATGCAGAAATAATCAAAGGGGATATGAAGACCTACAAAGAAGATTACAGTGACACTACTCCACCGAGAAGATTTAGATTTCAGAATCAATGACCAACAGATAGGCCTCGTGATGAAGAAGGATTCATAAGAGCAACTCCTTTCAGAAGATATTCAACTCCCAGGTATCAAACTATCTTTTTTGGTTTATGTTATGCATGTAATAATTTTGGACATAAAGATATGAATTGCAGAGCTAACAACAGGAACATAAACAACTTTGAAAGTCATACCCAAAGGGTTATCTAAGAAGGCCCAGTGAAACACAAAGAAGAAGTTACAATAGGTTTGAATCATTGATCACTAAAGTGGAATGCTACAAGTGTAACAACTTTGGACACGTGGCCAAAGATTACAAATTTTCAATTCCTCCTAGAGAACCACAACAGAACAACAACAATCACAGACAGGAACCTCAGAAGATAACATGGATAAGAAAGTAGAATTGGTATAGAAATGAAGAATGCACACTCGTTCTACAAGATAAGAAGAAGAAACGTGGCTAGTATGTTGACAGTGGCTATTCAAAATCCATGACAGGTGATAAAGACATGTTTCTTACATTAAGAAAGGAAATAGATGGATCAGTCTCCTTTGGAAATGATGATTCAGCTAAAATCATTGGAAAAGGCACAGTCAAAATTGGAAACAAGAATACCAAGGCAGAAAATGTTCTACTAGTAGAAGATATGAAACATAATATTTTAAGTGTGATTCAAATGTGTGACCAAGGTCATAAACTTACTTTGAATTCAAAAAAATACGAGATAAGAAAAGAAGGTTCAGGAAAATTGATTGCAACAGCTGCAAGAACTTCAAGCAACATATATGTATTAAGTGAAATTGGAAATGAAAAGTGTTATCTAGGAAAGGAAGATGAAAGTTGGCTATGGCATAGAAGAATGGGTCACATACACTTTTATAACCTTGTCAAAGTCATCAAAAAGGAAGCAATTAGAGAAATTCCCCTGATTACGAAACCAACCAACACTTTATGCAAGCATTGTCAACAAGGAAAGAAAACAAAGATCAAGTTTAAATCAAAGGAATATTCAATGACAAGACCACTTGAAATTGTGCATACTGATCTAGTTGGACCAACTAAAACAAAGGGATTAAAAGGTGAGAAATAATTTATGTTATTAATTGATGATTATACAAGAATGAATGCAGTTTGGCTTCTCAGGAATAAGTCAGAAGCTTTTGAAAACTTCAAGGTCTACAAGGAAATGGTTGAAAAAGAAATGGATTCAAAAATCAAATGTTTGAGATATGATAATGGAGGAGAGTTCACTTCAAAGGAATTTATGGACTACTGCAACAGGCATGGAATAAAAAGGCAATTCTTCATTGCGAGGACACCTCAATAGAATGTAGTTGTTGAAAGAAAGAACATGACAATACAGGAAATGGCTCGAACAATGTTAATGGATTCCAAATTGAAAGATATCTTTTGGACACATGCAGTGCATACAATGGTTCACATTCAAAACAGAGTAATGCTTAGAAACAAAACTGACAAAACTCTCTACAATCTATAGAAAGAAAGACCGACAAATTTGAATCACTTCAGAGTATTTCAACGAAAATACTACATCAAAAGAGAAGATGGTAGAATGGGAAAGATGGACTCTCGTGTGGACAAAGAAGTACTTGTTGGTTACTCAAGTACAAGGAAAGCATACAAGTGTTAAAATCTGAGGTTGAACAAAGTTGTGGAAAGGATCAATGTAACAATTGATGAAACAAGTGGATGAGAATTAAAGGAAGAAGAAAATGAATCAATGGAACAACTTTACAAAGAAGAAGAAGAAGATGAAGAATAAGTAGAAGGGGAAGATGAAGAGAATCAAATAGAAGTAGAAGAGAAAGTTCAACAAGTGCCTCCAAAGACACCTAGTAAACAAGTACAGAAGAATCATCCTCCAGATCAAATTATTGGAAACAAAGATGCATGAGTTGAGACTAAAAGAAGAATATGTTAACTATAACAAACACACCTAGCACTCTCATCTACATTTGAACCAAACAATTTTGAAGAGGCCAAGAAGGATGAATTTTGGAATAAGGCCATGGATGAAGAATTGGATCAAATAGAGAAGATTGACACTTGGGAATTGGTTCCAAGACTAAAGAATAAGAATGTGATTGGCACAAAGTGGGTATTTAGAAATAAATTGAATGAATATGGGCATGTTACGCACAGGATGAAGGAATCGACTTTGAAGAAACATTTTCCTCGGTTGCCAGAATGGAAGCAATCTGATTTCTTTTAGCTTATGCTTGCTCCAAGAATATTAAAGTATATTAGATGGACTTAAAATCAACTTTTCTGAATGGGGAACTTGAAGAAGAAGTCTACATTGAAAAAATAGAAGGATTTTAGTTGTCAGAGAACACATATTATGTGCGTAAATTGAAGAAGGTCGTGTATGGTCTAAAAATGGATCCTAGAGCATGGTACTCTAGACTGGATAAATATCTACAATAGGAAGGATTCAGAAAAAGGAAGTGCATACAACGACCTCTACATCAAGGTAACTCAATATAGTATTTTATTAATTGAAGTTTATGTTGATGATATTATTTTTGGAAGCAATGATGACATGTTAAGCCAGAAATTTGCAAATGATATGCAAAATGAATTTGAAATTTCATTACTGGGAGAACTATCCTTCTTTCTGGGTCTTCAGATACATCAAAGCAACCAAGTAATTTTTATTTCTCAAACTAAGTATATCAGAGAAATGCTAAAGAGGTTTGGAATGGAAGATTGCAAACTAGTTACCACTCCTATGCAAATCAGTTACAAGTTGAGCAAAGATGATGATTCAAAGTCTACAGACCAGAGGAAATACAAGTCATTGATTAGAATCTTACTATATGTGATAGTATCTAGACTATATGTAATGCATCCAGTTGGACAAGTAGCACAATTTCAAGAAGAACCAAAGGAAACATATATCGTAGTAGTGAAGAGGATTTTCAGATATCTCAAAGGAACATAAGAGTTTGGATTATGGTATCCAAAAGGAAAGGATTTATCACTTATTGCCTACACAGATGCAGATTGGACAGGTTGCATTGATGATCGATGAAGCACCAATGGAGCATCATTTTACTTTAGTGAGTGTTTAGTATCATGGCTAAGCAAGAAACAATCATCAATATCCTTATCTACAGCGGAGGCACGGTATATTGCAGCAACATCATGTTGTACACAAGTTCTATGGATGAAACAAACTCTGACAGATATACAAGTTGAATATGATGAGCCCATTCCAATCTATTGCGATAACACAAGTACCATCAGTATCTCAATGAACCCGATGATGCACTCCAAGATGAATCACATTCCAATAAAGTATCACTTTATATGGGAACAGGTTGTAGAAAAGAACATCAGAGTTGAATATGTGGGCACAAAAGAACAAGTGGCAGACATATTTACAAAACCACTTCATGGGAAGCCTTTGAGTATCTTCTACAGAGACTCGGAGTAATTTATACTCCAAAATGAATGATTTTGAATTCTTATCTTATATGTCTTAGATTTACACGAGGAAGCACCATAAAGAGGAAAGTTTGGGTCGGGAGATCAGTTTCAAAAAGAGTTTAGTCAGGGGGAGTATCCCCAAGGACAGGTCAGTTAGGGGGAGTAGCCTCGGATGGAAATATACCTTTTCCATTGATGACAAAGGAGGGGAGATTTATCATATGTAGAACATAGAGGCATGGTTCTAGGGGGAGCGATGGTCACATGGGGAGAATGAGTGATATGACTTCAGTATTGCATTAGAGTGTTTCCATAAATGCCAAAGGGGGATATTGTTGATTAATTGGGTTGGTTTTCATTGATGTCAACTCTTGAAGAAAGTTTGGTAGCGAATTCAAGTAGCACAAAGGTTTGGGTAATGGACCCAAGTTTGTTTGATGGATAATGGTATGAGTTTTGATATATTTGAATATAAGACTATTCTAGATGGATAGTACATGTAATGTCATTTCCAGTGGTATGTGGAACGTCACATAACTCCTCACGGTTAGATATTTATGGCCATGTGAAGTTGGAGAACCCTCATGAGTCATCTAGAAGCCCCAAAAGGTCAAAGTAGTCAAAGTGTTTGCCAAATAAATTATTTAAATAATAAAGTTAATGGAGAACTTCATAAAACAAGGAAAGTGGGATGCTACATGAAAGTATAAATAAGAGGCAAGGCTCTCTCTTTTAATCACACTTGAACCTATTGAATATCATTGAATATCTATTATGTGAAACGTTATTTGGGTAGGTATTATTGATAGAGAAAAGTGTGGTAGGAAAAGTGTGGCAGGAAAACTGCGGCAAAAAAAGTGTAGCAGAAAATGTGTGGTAGGAAAAGTGTGGCAGAAAAGGTGTGGCAGGAAAACTACGGCAGAAAAAGTGCGGTAGAAAAAGTGTGACAGAAAAATCGCAGCAGAAAAATCGTAGCAGAAAAAGTGTGACAGAAAAATAGCGCCAGAAAAAGTGTAGTAGAAAAAGTGCGGCAAAAAAATCACGGTAGAAAAATCGTGGAAGAAAAAAGTGCGGTAGAAAAATCGCGATAGAAAAAGTGCGGCAGCAACATGGTTGGGGTATAATTATGAGAGATATAGCACATCTTGTTTGAGGTATGTTTTGTGAGCTAGGGTTTAGCTCTTGAGACGGTATTGGATGTTCAGTATTGTTGCATATATCATATTTGTTGAGGGATACAGTTGGTATTTTGTTGTAGTTGTTGGTATTTGGCATATGGGTATTGGTCTTGTGGTTGTGATGTGTTGTTGAAGCTGTTGGTTTTGCTTGAGGCTAAAAAATAGTGAGGTTGTGGCACATGGTTTGATGTAAAGGTTTATGGTATTTGGTTTATCGATACAGTGATGAATTGTTATATAACTTTTGGTGGTTATATTGGTGTATGTCTTTGGTATATGGCTTAGGTACATGTTCAGTACATGGTTGATACAAGTAGTTGATGAGTTAGCATATACATGAAGTGTATAGTTGATGAGTTGGCACATACATGAGTTGTATAGTTGATGATATTGGTACATCTTGATGAGTCAAGGTTAATGCATGGTTGATGCATGGTACATTTTGGTTCAGGTTATTGGTATAGGTTATTTGGTGTAGGTTGAATGATATAGGTTGTTACAAGTTATTGGTACAGGTTGACAGTGACAGGTTGACAGTGACAGTGGTTGATTCAATGAGAGTGACAGTTTGTTTACATTTAGCATTTATATTTCAAGGAGGTTGGTTGAGGAAAGGATAGGTGGTTGTAGCCAAAGAACATGCGGGGTTGCAGCCTCCTTCTGGTTGTAGCCAGAGAATTGGGGAGTTGGAGCTTCCCTTGGGTTCTACCTTGAGAAACTAGGGGGGTGGAGCCTCCTTCCAGTTGCAGCTGGAAAACAAAGAAAGTTGGTGCTTCTAATGAATGTAACTCTTAAAGACATATAAGAAAAAGCATTATATTCCCGCTTTGGGTTTCCACATAAAACATTGGTGTATTGTGTATGTGTATGATTTCTCATTTGTTCATAGTCTACTTACTCTGAAACTATTGGATGATAATTCTATAATGATATAACACTTTTATTTTGTGGTTGAAAAGTACTGAATTTCTCTATTATTGATTCACCCCCCCATATCGGTAATCCAACAGGGATAACTAAGGATATTATTTCTCGAGGCCCACAAGTCCTAGACATGGATTACTAAGAGCCATATCGACTTGAGCATGGCCCTAGAGGGCCCATCCTTTTCTTCTTCAGTGCCTCCACTTTGTCAATAGCAACAACATCCATCACATCAGCCTGGTCTTGTAGTAGAAATGGATCTTTCTCTATGAGGTAATGAGTCTAGGTATCATGGTATGTGTCACTCTGATTCTCAAAACTTTTGAATATGTGCATTTAATTATTTTTTCTTCTAACATGTGCTTGGACCTTATGCCTTTCCACTTGACCACACCTGGGGGGAATGAAAAGATTCCCTAGTAAGTTGGTTCCCATAGGTTTTGAGTTGCCACTAGGAGGATTCATGAAATATCATCGTTCCTTCCCACTATACTTACCAATTTTCATCTTTTTCCCGCTCATCCATCCCATTACACTGGTCCAGAAATTGGGTTGGCCAAATATCTAAGGGTTGTAAATTACCTTGTGGGAAGAAGGGGATAAATTCCTAGAGGGTAAAAGTAGCTGGAAAAAGCAAAAATCCAAAAGAATGAAACGTTGAGATGCTTCACCCTAGGATCCCCGAGAAATAAATAAAAATCTTCTCAGCAAGAAACAAAAGGACCCATAAAAAATAATAAATCACGAGCTAGCTTATTATGTCCATGGGCATGTAGCAGTATGACACTACTGAAAGCGAGTCACCACACCATGGTAGTGTCTCTTGGTGGCATATCCAAGAGAAAGGAGGTCTCATCACAAGCCATCCTTCTCATTTCCGTGAAATGTTTGTGGGTAACATTGCCACCACTGGTCACCATGCCAGGGAAGTGTCCCCTAACTAGCCTCCTGAAATAAAAATCAATACGAATAAAAGATAAAATGCATGAATGGGCTTGGAAACATTTTCATCCATGAAAAGGTGCAGCTCACCCTCTTCAGAGGCACCCATAGGTAAGCCATACATTTCCCTGCTAGCATTGCACCCATTACACAGACATCCCTTACTACCTCATCCACTCATATGGCATGGATTTGACTTCACCCAGGAACATCCCACATCCAATGAGAATTATCCCCATAGGACGTCCTGGAATCCCCTTCAAACTTGGCTTGTAGAATAGCATAACGTCTTTGAGCACTTGTCCAAGTAAAATGGATTTCATGCACATGCTTAAATAACCTGATGACTAGATGTGATTGACATTACTATGATCCCTATGACTTATGAGCCCATGGATGAAATATTTGTTGATGTTGTAGGGCCACACCCAATGGAAAGTTATATATGGGGAGATGATTAGTTTGGACCTCCATAGGGATAAAATCCCACCTGATGGATGTTGAGACCCTAGTCATAGGCAAAGACAGAACAGAAGATTGCACCAGAGAGAGAGGATGATATTTCACTAGAGGCATCATGGCAGGCCTAGACCTAGGGGGGTTATGCCCTTTCCACCATGATGTAGGCCTTAGAAGGCCTGTGATGTCACTCAGGTCACCCATGATGTCACCAAGCATTTTTTATGTTTTGGAGGCAGTTGTTTGCCAAGTGGCACGTGTGGCGAGTTCATGAGGCCCAAGGAGGCCTAACGTTTTTCTCCAGGAATCCAACATTGACAAAAAAGGGCCTAACATCACCCTAAAAGGGCATGAAATCACCTTTAAAACTTATTTTAGGTTTAAATTATGAAATTTAATGTAAAAACTGGCTATTACATGTATCAGGCCATGTCAGCCTTTTTGACCTAATTCTGGTCTTTGTTATTGTATAAATAAGGGGGAAATCACTCTTATTATTCATCATCTTTAACTCACACTTGTGAGGACGGAAATTTGTGCCCTCCTTAGGGTTTATTGGCTGAAATTTTAGGTGTACTTCTTGGAGGAGGCTTAATTTGGTGTTTCTTGGCATTTTTCTTGGTGGAAAATCTTCAACTAGGCTTATTGCTAGATTATTATTGGTGGATGTAAGTGAATTTCTTAAATCCTTATTTGATTTTAATGGTTATGGTACATTTACTTTGCATTTATTCCAAGATTATGAAATTGCTAGTTTAAAACCCTAGGAGAACAAGCACATGTTATTGTCCTTGTATTTACAATTTTTCACCTACTAGATTGTTCTAGAAACCCTACCTTTGAATAATTGTACTAGAGCCTTGCCATTGAAGCACTCTAGTTTCATTTTCTTCATCAATCCATTGATTGTTTCAAGCTTGAGCTAAAGAAGAAGGAAAACCGCTAGGGCCTAGGGTTACCTACTTCCTAGTAGTTGTTTTCCTTCTAAGGCTTGTTGATTGAGGCCTTGGGTTACCAACACCTCAATCATCATCCTTCTTGGTCCTTAGCTCTTATATTATCATGTGTTTCCTTCAAGTGTTTTTTCTGCAAGTGACTCCATTAACCCTAAATGGAACTAATTTAGACCTTAATATTGTTTGATTGATGAAACTAACCTTCAAATCTTTTACTTCAAGCAACCTACTAACACTTTCTAACCCTAGAATAGCCTAACCTACTAACTATATTGTTTTTGTTACTAAAGTAAGATACAACCATTAAATGCAACATTAAAAGCTTATAGAAGCAATTGAAAAGCTTGATTTATACATTGTCTTGTTTGCTTCTATCAAATGCTAGTATTATGATTTCAATGGTTAATGATTCTTAGTCATTTTGAAGCTATTTCAAGGCATTTAATGGGGAAGTATTGCCCTATAAATATTGTTGTTATAATTTTTTGTTTACTTCATCATATTCAGCAAATTGATTTTATCGCGAAAGTATATGGTTTTATGAAGTGCTAACCAGCAAGTGTACTTGCAAATATATATAGTTTCATGTTTCTTTTTTCCGGGTAGGTACACTTTGATACATTATCATTTCATTGGTTATAAAACCAAGACTTTCTGATCCGTGGTGACTTGTGAGAGGGGATATTTATCTAGCCACTTTGACTTTGCCTTCTCAAACCCCCAGGTCATCGGGAACATCTCCCCTGGGCCTACAACCCTAAATAGAAAGAGACATCCTATTGAGGTGATAGTGATAGGATAGTCTCCCGTTACGCCAATTTTCTCTCATTTAACCTTTTCTACTATCAAAGTATGAATTGCATGATAACATGGTATACCTATGTCCATGTTTTATCCAAATATGAGATAACACCTTACTAGTCTTCATGTCTATCTCGCATGTTGTCCCTCATGTGTTCCTTTTTTTGGAATGCATGGCCCTCTACAAAAAAAATTACAATCTCCCAAAGAGATACATCATGTCTTCATAGGGGTCTAAGGTCATCTTCCTATTTACCTTCAATTCCCCATCCTAATAAAATATTTCAGCTATTGTAATGTACCTTTGTATCAACAACAAAAGTAGGATTTATTGGTCTAAACTTTCATTAATGGAAGTGGTAATTAAAACAAATTTCCACAATATAGATCAATTTCAAAACCATTCCCTTTAAATATAATGAGAGAGTTTGTTGTTAGAACACACTAGCCCACACTAGTCAAGTTTTAGGATTTCAAATCAATTTCAAACTAGCATTCAAAAATATTTCACATGCACCATTTGTAGGATGATAACACTTACAAACTAATGGAATTCCAAATCATTGTTAATATATTCATTTATCTCACATATCAAACCCATCTTTGAAGTTCATCAAATAGAATCATCTCAATAATCGCATGGAATCTCTTGATTAGAAGTCTTATTCACTTTTAGGGATGATCTATAGCCACTATAAAATTCAAAACAACATATACAACAAATTTGTATCAACTTCTATATTTGTAGCAACTATTACAAGTGATCTGTAGCAACTGCTACAAGTAATCTATAGCAATTTTTACATGTGATATTTAGCAACTACTACCACTCTAATAAACAACCTATATTTATTAAAGTACAATATATATAATTGAAATTTGTGGTGGGTGTGTCCATCCCAATGTAAGGCTTCTCTCTACCAAAAATCACATTGACTCACATCATCGATTTTGATGTATAAACAAATCATTGTATACAATAGTTATAGGCATTTTATAGCAACAGCCTAATGTATCTATAAAAACTACTATAGGTATGATAAACAACCTATTTCTCTTAAAGTGTAATCTAGGTATTTTATATTTTTGGTGGGTGAGTCCATCCCAATGTATGTCCTTCCTCCAGCACAAATCACCTTGACCTAGATGTCAAATTTTAATTTATAGATAATAATCGTATGCCTAAATTCACATGCATTCCCAAATTCACATAAAAATTCATTGAAGCATTCAATCAAACTCTTGGCATGAAACCTCGAGCTATTAGAGGTATTTTAAATAAAATTGTTGTTTGAGGTCTGAATAAGGCAAGGGCTATACTTCAAATAATCCTTCCAAATCATTAAATAGAGTAATGCCAATAATTAAAATCATAAAAACTCATAGAAAAACTAAGAAGAAGGGGTACACCTATAAGAAATTTGGTTTCAAATTTCACAACACAAAGGGATGCTTCTTAGTAAATCATTATAAAAATTCTTGTGGACCACATTTTTTAGAATACTAAATTATTTGAATAGAGAAAATCATTCCTCAACATCATTATTCTACCAAACAATTAGTGTATATTAATTTTTCTTATGCATTTCCACACCCATATTTCATTCTAATTGATTACACACACAACAGTCATTTGTTCATCTTTATCTATATAATTTTCAAAATAAATTATTATAATAAGCAATGACATCACATTCATCATCACATAGGATTGAATTCATAATAAAGGAGGAGAGGAAAATACACTTATCTTTTAAAAAATGGAGTTGCAAGGAAATTGACTGTGGGTGAACCATTTTCCTCCCAACCATAGGAAAATACTTTGTGTATGCCACCCCCATGCTAGAATATGAAACCACCAAGGCGAAGAAGGTTTTTCAAGGCTTTCAAATCACTCTTTTCTTTATCAAAGGATTCCAAAACCAACCGAGAAATTCATTGTTGGGTTATTTATGCAATCTCTCATCTAACATAGCTCTTGGCACTCATTTTTATACCCCATACAACATAGGAAGACATATGTTCTCTTCTCTTCATTCCATTCGGCTTTCTCTTCCTAATTATGCTCTTCAGTATGTGTAGTGTGATCCCAAGTTTAGTCATCTCTTTCACTTTCTTGGGACATCTCCAAGACCTTTAGCATTCTATCACATTCATTTAACTATCAACAAAGGAAAACACACATGTCATATCCATTTTAAGAGACAATTATTCCATTCATAAAAATTTCAAATTTATAACTAAATCATATATTTTCATAACTTAAGATTAATTATGCAAATAATCCCAATACTTCTCTATATGAACATATCTTCACTCCATAAGGCTACCACATGTGAGGTTATTCTCATTGTTTTATTTGACACTCCCAATATGTATACATAATGGCCTCTTGATCTAACCTAGTATATGGCATTCAAGTCACGTCTTCCTGGATACACTCGCCCTTCTAGGCTCATGCATCCCTTTCTATATTGAATAGTATATCAAGCAATCCATTCTACCAAGGATTTCATGTGAAATAAGAGAGAAAACTTATAGATCCTTACTATTATGGTGTCCCACTAGAAACCTCTAATAGAAAATATCTTGTGGAAATCAATACATATCATAGGGTTCCTATGTCATCACAATAGCATACTTCTCATGCTTTCCATATTTAGCAACAATCATTTGTCCTTACTATATATATCCATCATATCACCTATATCATACACATACAATTACCATGAGATGTCATCATAATCATTTCAATTAGAAATTTCTAATTTGTCTCATACAATAATCATACTTCAAAACCATGAGATGCATTTAATAATGTTTGGCCTTTTCATGTGGTAGCATTTAGTATTCATTAGACCCATTTCCATAATCATCAAAATTCTACCTACAATATGAACTTTCAATCGACCAAACATATTGTGAGTTTTTGTGCATATAATCCTTTCACTGCAATATTCACAATAGCTCATGAAATGATCTCATAATTATAACATATTAATATTTCAATTACTTTTATCTATTAATATATTAAATTCAATGGAATGTTATTAAATATATGCATTACCAACACAACATGCATTCACATAATGCAATAAAATGTATGTGCCAATATTCATGGATGCCCAATCACAACTTGCACATTTACATAATCTACKTATGCACATCYAGTCAATGCATCCTTSCATTSATTCAAGAATAYCATAAGGCYAACTAATGTGATCTATGATGACARGTTGGAGGATTGAACCAATGCCTTSRMACATCATCTARCCACCTCCCCAACACTTGCTCAATCATCTATACACCTTCTTCCTTAGACSAAACACAACACTATGAATATACCCTTTCTCTAATAAACAATCCCTTAGGTGTACTAGARRGMCTTTCCTTTCTCYTCTCAATATTTTGWTAGGAAACTCTTCCTCCTCTTATGGTGCTCTTTAGTGTTGGAAAGAATGTTTCATTTCTAGATACTCACAAAAATAGGGAGACTATTAGGTATTTTTACAATTCTATAGACTTTCCCAAGTCCAACATCACATGGCCTCACACAGGGTTATTTCACATGGAATCCATTTTCCTAATCAACAGTATAAATATTAATTCACTCTAGTTATTAACTCTTCACTAGCTCAATCATGATATACTAACTCATGAATGCATAAAAAATATTCTAACGGTATTTACCTACCCAACATTTCTTTCATTTATCATATCCCATCTAGGTAGAGATCACATACATGCATTCAAATGTCAACATAAACATATCAATAAAGATAGCAAGCATGGCTGACTTGAATTCTTACCAAAATTCCCTTAACACTCATGCAACATTGGCATGAAGAATTTCATACATGTATAGTTGCCATCAATATTTGTTTATGTTACCTAATCAATTGGAACCTCATGGAAACTCACATGATCCCTTCATAAAATAATTGACAAGAATCTCCTTGTCATTTTCCTTCTCACGAGGTTGATTGTCTTATATAGCTACATCAACACATCTTCAACCATATCCTCAACTATTCCTAGTTAATCAATCACAAAAACCACATTTATTTATCATGCATGTTGATTAGATATGTAACAACATACCACTCTTGGTCAATATGAAACATCAAATATGCTCAAGAATATCTATATGCACTCTACCACATATTGTCCCTTAACATGTCTATTAATGCATTATGAATTACAACAAATAAAATCTCTTAATTTATCAACATTGCCATGCCTTCAAACTATCTACACATAACAGTTTTATTAATATAGAGAAATATAACTAAACAACAAGAGAGGGTTCAATGGATTCTCCCTTCCAATTCCTCTCCATAGAATAGAATTCCACGACATGGCTAATCTACTCCATGAATTTTCTATGACTCACAATATATCATTAGTTGTTAATTTATCACACGTTATACAAATACTTACTTAATAAATAAGATATAATTTGCATTTGAAAAACATACAACTCTATTCTAGAAACAAAAATAGAGTTTCAAGGTGAGAAAATATCTCTTGTTTCCATATCTACCTTGTTGGCCACTTGCATCATTTACTACTGCAACCAATTATTGAAGTATTGTATTTTCCTTTGATGACTTGAGCTACCTCTACATTCTATCCATTTTTTAGATTTGTTGCTCCATTTTCCTTGAGTAGTTTTAGCCAAGCCCAACTTGGAATTTCCTCATCTAGAGCTATCTTCCAGCCTTATCCAAATTTTGATATATTTCTTAATTCCATTGGAAATTCTCAACTAAGATCCATTCTATCCCATACTCTATCTTACAAGACAATTCCCCATAGTGGAGTGCTTCATTCCCTTTTTACATAAGTTTCTAGGTCATATATTTTAACTCTTCCAAGCATGCCCAAATATTATATAGTAATATAGTTCACCCATATCATGCATGAGGTACATTCTCTCTTTATCTTGGTAAATTCACTCTACCATCCAATCCCTTCAATGGCCTTTTACTTGTGCACACATTATTCCTTTCATGCTCTACAACTTTCATTAACTGGTTGCTTTTCCTTGAAAAGCATATTTGCACTTGTTATGATTCACTGGATGCATTTAACACATTCCTCATGGAAACAACTTGCATTACTATAATTCTACATGTCCAAATTGCATACCATGGTCACACTTACCAATCTTCGTTTTCATTAACTATTACCTTTTTTCACAAGTATTCAAACATGTACAGAATGAGATTCTTTGTTTGACAACAAAACATCTTCCCACATATCCTTATATGCTCAAATATATTGATATGGTCACAAATAGATCTAACAAATCTATCAATTTGCATCATAGGGGGCACCTAAGTCATTGACTCATGTTCAATTCACATAATCTTATTTTTTATTTACTTCCAGCTATATTCTAGCTCTTTTTTAGTAAGCAAAGGTAATGTCTTCATACTCTAAAAAACATTATGCAGTTAATATATAAAAAACAATATAAACAATCCTTATAGTTCAATTAACATGAGATGGAGTTAGCATATCAAGCATATGCAAATAATTTGTATTCTTCCCCATCAGGCATAATCAAATTCATTAGAATAAATTAAATTCAAATTCAACTCGTTCTCATAGTAAGTGTATTCAAATACGATCATACTTTATCAAAATACTTATCTTTTATTGGCTAGCATTGGTTTTACACTTCTTATGACCTTTCTTCCATTTTCCATGTTCATAATTGTTTTCCATATGGTTTTCCTACCTTATCAAAGTCATAGATCTCATTAGTTTCACACACACACACACACACACACACTTGCTAATTGAAACATCTATAATACTTCAGGTAAATTTATAAGTATACACATTTTAACCAAAATGAAAACTTGATTATCATTATGCATGTCCATGCTTACATTCACAAGGTTGTTATATTAGCATTTTACTCTCAACCATGTCAATAACAATTCATATTACTTCATATTTAAAACATGAATTAAAATTTCCTTGAGTATTAGTAGGTATATCCATGCTAGCAACCTCAAATGGACTCATTTTCAAGATGTATGATACACACCATTATAAACAAACTCAACAAGACCACTTAAACATCACTCGTGTTAGATCCTTCCATACCTACCATGATTTATCAACTAAAATCGATTATCACAAACATAATTTCAAAGCATTGGCCTGGTCTATAACCATTCAATTCATACAAATCTTTCCACGTCATCAAAAGCAATAGTATTCAATAATAGGTACTTGAATTGATGTGTGGAAAAACCCGTTTATATTCCAACACATAAGACAACAAATTCAGGGAGACACATTCATATATCTTAACTCTATACCATATCTCCAAGTTCAAACTATCAAACATAACCACTTTTAAACAAAAACACTTCATGCAAAAGTATTTTAAACAAAAACACTTCATGCAAAGGTATTTCCTTGAGGTCAATTTAAAAATTGTATAAAACTTGTTAAACATAGTTTTCTTTCAACACACATATCCTGTAAATGTATAACATTCAAACTATAGTTGTATTCTTCAAGTGTAACAACAAGATTACAAACATTTTTATGTATAGCATGCAAAATTCAAATCTTGTGCATACAATTTTATCAAACTTCTAACTGTTAACTTACACGTGCATTTATATCAATGAACTATAGGTGTGGTAACATTGATTGATATATTTGTAAATAAAGTATGAGACATGGAATGTCAATATTCAACTATCTATCCTAACCATTCATGGAAATGTTCTTGTTAGGATTTGCATCCTATCATTCATTCCATGGGCCCATATAGCCCCTAGTACCATAACCAATGACACCCAAAACACTATCATCAATTTCCCATGAGCGAATAAAACTCCTAATGCTATAACAATGGCTCTAATACCAAATTGTAACTTACCTTTATATCAAAAAAAAACTAGGGTTTATTGGTGTAAAATTGCATTGATGGTAGTGGTATGTAAATCAAATTTCCATAATATAGACCATTTTCAAAACCTTTCATCTTAAATATAATGATAGATTTTGGAATTACAACTCTCTAGTCCACACTAGTCAAGTTTCAATATTTCAAATCAATTGAAGATTAGCTTTCAAAAAAATTCTACATGCACCATTTCCATGATGATAACACGTATTAATTGATGGCATTCCAAATCACCATAAATATATTCATTTATTTCACATATCAAACCCATGTTTGAAGTTCATAAAATAGACTCATCTCAATATTCTCATGGAATATCTTGATTACAAGGCTTATTCCCCTCCAAGGATGATATATAGCCAATGTAAAATTAAAAAATATATACAATGTATTTGTAGCAATTGCTATAGGTGATCTGTAGCAACCACTAAAAGCAATCTATAGAATATGTTACATGTTTGATAACCAACACACACACACACACATAAATTACAATGTGGGTATTTGGGATTTTTGGTGGGTGTATGCATCCAATGTAATACTTCCATCTACCAAAAATCACATCGACCCGGATTACTAGGTTTTATTTATAGATAAATCATTGTATAGATCAACTACAAGTGTTTTGTAGAAACACCTTGATGGATCTGTAGCAATTGTTATAGGTCTAATAAACAACCTATTTGTCGTAAAGTATTATCTTATTTTATATTTTTGGTTGGTGAGTATATCCTACTATAAATATTCTCTCCAAAAAACTCCACCTTGACCCAAATCACAGATTTTGAGTTATGGAAAAATCATGCCATGCCTAACTTCACATGCATACCCAAATTCACATAAAAATTCATGGAAGCATTTAAGCAAACTCTTGGCATGACTAAAGCTATATAAGGTATTTTAAAGAAAACCACTATTTCAGGTCGAAATAAGGCAAGGGTTATAATTCAAATAATCCTTCCAAATCATTCAAGAGAGTAATGTCAAGAATTATGATCATAAAAACTTAGAAAATAGCATGGGTTTCCAGGGTAAAATATTTGTGTAATGTGTGTGTGTGTGTCATTGTATATTTTCTATTTTTATTAAGAATCCATTTGCAATAATTAACTGTACAAGGTTAAAATGTACAATTGGTATCAGAGTAGTTATTATCTTCAGGGGATTGCATTCGTGGTCAAGGGTTTGGATCAGGTCTGTGATAAACCTTGTTACAATGGGATCTATGTAGTATTGATTCTTGTGGTGAAAAGAAATGGCGAGAAGTTCAAAAATATAGATTGAGAAATTTAATGGGAAAATTTTTGAGCTATGGAATATTTGTTGGTGGATAGAGATCAATGGATTGTTGTGGATATAGGTATTGCACCTACATGAATGTCAACAGAAGACTGGGAAAATTTGGATCGGAAGGAGAAGAGAATAATCGGGTTGTGTCTCTCAGATTCAATATTATTTAATGTGTCATGGGAAGCTATAACTAGGAATTATGGGATAATTTCGGGGATTTGTATCAGTCTAAGTCCCTGGTGAGAAAATTGTTCTTGCAAAATAAGTTTTAACATGAGGATGAAAGATGGAGACTCAGTGACAAAGCATTGGAATGCCTTCAATATTGTGGTAAGTCATTTATTGTTTATTGATATTAATATTTCTAATGAAGATAAGTGTAATAGTTTATTGTTCTCTTTACCAAAATCATGGGATAGTTTGATTGTAGCCATAGGTAGTAATGCAACTACTTTAAGCTTCGATGATGTGGTATCATCCTTATTGTTAGATGAGATGAGGTAGAAAAACATGGAAGGATAGAGCACATATGCCTTAGTTACAAGAGGATCCTCCCAAGAAAGAAATAGTTATAAGTCATCAAGTGGGAGATCTAAATCTAGGGGAAGATCTAAAAATCTCGAAAACATTGTAAAGGTATGTTGGAGATGTGAAAAATAAGGGCATTACAAGAAACAATGTAAATCCAAAAGTGTTGAGAGAGGCCAAGGGATCAAATGATGCCTCTACTACATAAGAAAAAACTTCTACAGATGAAGGAGAATATGTGTACTTGGCTTCTTCAATCAAACATGCAGATCATGAGGCATGGTTCATTGACTCAAGTGAATCCTTTCATATGACTCTTCATAGGGAATGGTTTTGTGAGTATGAAATGTATGATGGAGGTGATGTTTTCCTAGGTGAGGACTTGATAACACAAATAATAGGATGAGGAGAAGTGAAGTTGAAGATCATGAATGGAACAATTAAAACACTCCCTGGTGTTATTCACATCCCATGATTGGCCAAATTTTTTATTTTTGTAAGAAATATGGATGATGCAGGCATAAAAATAATGTTTGAAAAAGAAACCTACAAGACAGATCGAGGGGAAATGGTGTTGTTGAAGGGTTTTCAGATTGGAACTCTATATAAGCTTTTGGGAAGCACTATTAGTTATGGTGCAACAACTTCATTGTTCTTGAGATTGGATTTGAATAAGAAAAAACCCCTACAGCCTTTGGAGAGAAGACAATGTTGTGGCAACAAACACTGGGGGATATCGGAGAGAAGTTCCTTTGAGTACTACATGATAAAGGTTTGGTTGAAGGTATGGTCAATTTCTCTCTGGGTTTTGATTTATATAAACTTTTATTATGTGGGAAGAATAATCGAGTAATATTCTCCTCTAGTCCTACGAGGGAAGAGGGAATTTTATAGTTGGTGCATAGTGATGTGTTTGGACCTGTGTCAATTCCATCAATGGGTGAATTTGTTTACACTATGTCTCATTTATAGATGACTTCTCTAGGAATACATGGATTTATTTCCTTAGGAAGAAATATGAAGTCTTTGAAAAATCCAAACATTTTAACACTCTTGTGGAGAATCATATAGAGAATAGAATTAAGGTGTTGAGGACGGATAATGGTGGAGAATTCTATGAAAATGAATTCGAATAATTATGTAAGAAGTTTGGTATAGCATGGTATAATAATAATACATATACACCTTGAAAGAATGGAGTTGTAGAAAGGATGAACAAGACATTGATGGAAAAAGAAAGGTGCATGCTTAGTGGTGTTGGATTAGGACAAGAATTTTGGGCAAAGGCAGTGGGCTTTACATGTTACCTGGTCAATCGATCACCCTCATCAGTGTTGGTTGAAAAGACTCCACAGGAGATATGGACTGGTAAGAAACCATCTCTTACATATCTCAGGGTATTTGGTTGTGATGCATGTGTTCACGTTCCAAAGGAAAATAGGAGTAAGCAAGATTAAAAGGATGAAAAATGTATCTTTATTGGTTATAAAGATAGTCTAAAAGATTATAAGATTTGGAGCCTAGAAAATAAGAAGGTAGTATATAGCCAAAGTGGTATTTAGAGAAATCAAAGATGTTGTAAAACAAGAATTTCTACGAAGGGAAGAAGAACTAGATAAAATAGAGTTTGAATTGAAGGATAATGAATCAAACTCTATAGAAGAAAAAGAATTAGAATAAGAAGAGCCTCATACTCCAATATTAAGGAGATCCGTTCAGGAAAGAAGGAAACTGAAAAGGTATACTCCACCTGATTTCCATCAAATGTTTCTTTGTTTATCACTGATGATGATCCTAGAACTGTAAGGGAGGTAGTGGATTAAGAGGATGGAAAAAAGCCATGGTGTAAGAAATGGAAGCATTGAACAAGAGCGAGTCTTGGGATCTAGTGGAGTTTCCAACTAGAATAAAGCCCATTGGAAACAAATGGGTTTTTAATAAGAAGTTGAATGCAGCAGGAAAACTGGAGAAATACAAAGCTCGATTAGTAGTAAAAGGTTATTGCCAAGTAGAGGGAATTGAATTTGGTGAAAAATTTTCTCTCGTTGTCAATTTAACATTAATTATATTTATTTTATATGTTGGTGTTGCTTTTGATTTTGAAATAGAAAATATGGATGTTAAGACAACATTCCTACATGGGGATCTAGAAGAAGAAATCTACATGAAGAAACCAAAAGGATTTGTGATGAAGGGAAAGAAAGAGCAGATGTGTAGGATGAAAAAGTCCCTATATGGGTTAAAACAATCACTAAGGATGTGGTATCAAACATTTGATACTTATATGATGGGACTTGGATTCACAAGGAGAAAAGCATATCCTTGTGTGTATTTCAAATTAATCGGTGATCATCTTATTTATTTTGTCTTGTATGTGGATGATACGTTTCTGATAGGAAATGACAAGGAGATTATATAGGATGTGAAAACTTAGTTGTCCTCTACATTTGAAATGAAGGATCTTGGTGCTGCAAATTTCATTTTGAGAATGGAAATTAAAAGAGATCGGGTAAATAGGAAACTTTGGTTAAATAAGAGGAAATATGTCAAGTCAATATTGCAGAGGTTTAATATGCAGGAATGTAAATTGGTCAAGGTTCATATTCCTTTAGGTGTAAATTTATATACGGATTAGTGTTTGAAGACACAAGAAGAGAAAGAGGAGATGTCTTGTGTTCCATATGCTAGTGCGGTTGGAATTTTTATGTATGTAACGGTCTATAATATACCATACATTGCAGATGTAGTGGAATTTTTGAGCAGGTATATGTAAAAAATAGGAAAGGTGCATTAGATAGTAGTAAAGAGGGTTTTCAGGTATTTTTGTAGCACTACTAGTTATGGATTGTACTACCAAGGAAGACCAGGATTGGACAGAGTGTTGTACATTGATGCATGACCCCCTCCTCTCCCAGGGGCTCTGCGACTGCTGACCTCCCGGTCAAGGATCTTCAAATATCTGAGCTGGATCAGCTCTTTGGGCCCCTGCTGGAGCCCAAAATTACCTTACACGGGTTCCTTTTTCTCTTAAGGTCCAGGTCCTGTGAGACTCGTGGGATCCTGTTAAGCCCCTACTCCCTAATTTGGAAATTTGAATAACAATGGGTGCTATCCCTCTGGGATAGGCCCTTTCGCTCATGCAACCTCGAGCTATGACCTGGGGCGAAACCTCCTAAAGCACTTCAGAGTTTCGGGCTTCAGCCCTTTTTGACAATGGCTTCACCGTTTCCATCGAAACGCGAACTCTGAATTCTCTTGGATGATCAATGGTCCTTATCTCTCCCACAACCAATGGCTAAGATCCACTTTGTATTTTGGCATTCAGGCGTTTTGAATTCTCTAATACCTTTCTCTCCTGAAATTCTCCGCAATCAAAGCCTCAAATTGAACGTCACATGCTCCTCCCCCACACTCTCTCTTCCACAACACCAGGCCTCCGAAATTCTATCCTCCATGACACAGGATTTCTCACCACGTGTCTACCGCTTTGGATGGATCAGATAAGTTTCAACCTTTGAGCCTTTGGGTAATCTTGCTCCGCACTACACATTTTTCCCCCGAGTGCTCGACCCCTGGTTCTTTTGGGTCTGGTGACACTTTTCCACCAAATCAAAAGGTCACGATGAGCTTTGCTCTTCGAAGCTTCGACTATTTTTTCATGCTCCATGTCTCGATTCCTCTAAATTGCTCCTCCTTAGGCATCCTAAATCCAATGACACACATCCCAACCGATGGACGATGCGGATCTGTTTGGGTCCCTATGACTTCAAGGACCTGGATGCTTTACTTCTCTATTTTCCCTAGACTGACAAGATTTTGAAAAGGATAATCCTCCGACACCTGGCCTTAGTAATGAACGGTCCCAATTTTTTCAAACTCCAGGACTTCGCTCGCCCACACTCTTCTACGTTCCAATACTCCTAAATGTGCGAAGTCTGAAGGACTTCCACTGTTACACTCCGTGCAACTCTCCCAGATATGACGGTTGTCGGATCACTTGCCAACTCCAAAAATGGATCTTGTTTGTCCATCTTTTGTCTTCGACGGTCCTCCACTAGATGTGATCCTCCTCTGGTCCTCCACTGGCTTCCTTCTACTCAGCTTCTCCTTGATGGAATTTTCTTGCTCTGACCTCAACATCATCTCTCTTACCTCCCTTGTGACTTCTTCCAACTTCTTTGTTGGTTGGATCTTCCTTTGCAATCTACTCAACTGCAACACTTCTTCCTCATACACGTCAATGAGAAGATCATCATGATCCCCCATGTTGTTTTCTTCTTCTATGGCATTAGCTTTCCACCCTGTTATAGATTCCAGTTCTACAGTCTCATCACTGAGTTGTTTCTCAGCTTCCTCCTCTGACAAATTAGCTCTTGTCATCTCCTCTTGTGCTAGTTCAACCCTAGCTTCCTCCAACTACTCCCCAGGATGGTATGCTCCTCCACCTATTTCCAACTTAGCTTGCTGGATGTGCATGCTTTGCACTATCACACTTCTCTCTAGGGGTTCCATTTCTTCACATAGAATAGCAAAATAGATGCTATTTGTTTCCTCTTCTACTGAAGACTCCAGTGTTGTAGTCATCTCTTGTTCATCTTCCTGGCTGAAATTTCTGAGCCACTCCTCTAAATTCTCTTCTTCTTATACTAGGGAAGATGTTAGTATCTTCTCCTTCTCCTACATGATAGTCAGAGCTGGTTGTCTCTCTTCTGCTATTGCTTGAGCAGATTCTAATGTCTTCTCTTTCTCCTCTATGATAGTCACACCTGGATATCTTTCTATTGCATCAACAACACCTATGCTAGCCTTTTCTTGGCTAGTTTGCAGGAATATCTGAATTCCCCCAATGATCAGGACACTCCTCCGATCCTCCTCCTTTGTGATGGAAGTATTTAACTTCTCATCATATTCATTCACATGTTCTACAATTCCACATGAATATTCATGTGAATTAGGACTTTCCTTTGCCTCTCTTTCACCTATCACCACTCCTTGTTGACTTGAACTCTCAGCTAAGTTCCTCTCTTCTCCCTTTCCCACCTGGAAATATGATTTTTTATCGCTTCCCTCCTGGTTGTTCATGAGATATCTACTTGATCTCCTCTCCTAATCATTGAGACTTTCTCCAACTTCTGGTTCACAGATGTAAACCGCTCTCTCCTTTGTGTCACTAAGGTTTTCAGCATGCCTCAGCCACCTCCTCGACTGTTATTTTTGTCTTCTAACCAAAAAAAAATTAACAGGCCACTTTTCTTTTCTCTTCAGAGTCCATTCATACCTCCAGTGTACCTTGGCCTCCTGTTGCATATTAAATTTTAGCCTCTCCATCTCTGCTCTTATCTCACTAAGATCTTTGTTAATTTTTGCTTTTCTTTTCTGCTTGCGGTCTTCTCCTCGACCAAACTTATGGCCTTCAGTAGCCATATTTTTTCCTTCATCCCTCCTTGTTTTCTACCATTTTCTACAAACCTTACAACAATATTTACAAAGCATGATTACTCTGTCTCCTTTCACCTACTGTCTATAGGCGAACTTCAGCTTCTGATACCATTTGATGTTATCAAACTATCTCTATTCACCTTCTCATCTTTGCCTACAATTTGCAAACAAAATTATTCTCTGATACCACTTGATGGTATCATAGTATCTCCTTTATCTCCCATACCTACAGAAATCCATTCTATGGCTCTGATACCACTTGATGGTATTAGACAAAACCTTTCTCCTTCCTCCTTCCTGAGAATAAAATTAGGCTCTATATACCACTTGATGCAGGACCCCCTCCCCTCCTGGGGGATTTGTGACCTCCCAGACAAGGATCTTCAAATATCTGAGCTGGATCATCTCTTTGAGCCACTGTTGGAACCCAAAATTACCTTACACAGGTCCCTATTTCTCTTAAGACGCAGGTCCTGTGAGACCTGCAGGCTCCTGTTAAGCCACTGCTCCCTAATTTGGAAATTTGAATAATAATGAGTGCTATCCCTCATGTGACCTTGGGCTATGACTCGGGGAAAACCCACCTAAAGTGCCTCGACCCTTTTGGAAAATGGCTTCATCGTTTCCGCCGAAACGCGAACTCTGAATTCTCTTGGACGATCAATGGTCCTTATCTCTCTTGTTAGCACTCTGTAATTTTCCCAAGGCTGCGGAGGCAGTCACAGAGGCAACATCAAAACCACTTTGAGTCTTGGATCTAGACCTCCAAGACTCGGAGAGGGATCTCTCTGTGTAATATAGCTTTGTTTGAATAGATGTTAGGCTAGTTACATAGATCATAGGATTTGTTTTTAGGAATTGGGTATGGGCAGAGAAGAGAAACCATGGGCTATGGAATCACTACAACGAATGATCAAAAATCCATGTCAACAGGCTAATATTTGCAGGGAAAGGTAGACAACTCACTGGATCCTTTAATTTAAATGAAATGGGTGAGATGGAGCAGGTCAAGAAATCCAATTAAATAGAGAGCAACTAAGAATTCTGAGTTTAATCTTCAGTGGAAAACATAAAAAACTATACCAAGCCAGAGACAAAGGGTACATTAAAACCAATTTTGTTCTTAATATTCTAGGAATAATTCAGAAGAAGATATTAATTATGATAAAAGAGAAAACAAATTTACAAAGAGGGATGCACATCACTAGTCAAAATAGTCACAAGAATCCTACAGCATAGCATTGTATTATTGAATTGATGAAAGTACAGAAAGCTCAATGAGTTTCTTTACAAAAACTAAATCATGGTCCTCTGACTCCTCTACCTCTTTTTGATTCCATAAAATATATAAAAAATACTCTCCTCAGGTTCCCGAGGTCGAATTCAACCACCTCGGCCAAAAATAGCAAGAAATCCCCAAAAATCTAGAACTGTCTACCATGAAAGACGGGCCTAATTTCTGCAAAAAAGGGGTTCGAACAGATGATTGTTTCTCTTCAACGCTGACACCTGGGGAAAAAAATGAAGTATTTTATTGTATATGGGCATGTGTTGGCCAAAAACCTCCTTTGGATTCACCAAATTCGCCTCCATCTCGTCATAACAACTCCCGCAAGATTGGGACTATAACAGGAAAACCAAAAATCCTAAAAATGAGGATGAAAGACAGCTTCGATTCTCCCTGAACATGGCACTTGTGAAAAAAATGAGAGATTTTTTTGTTCTTCAGGAAAAAAATGAGAGAGTTTTTTGTTCTTCAGGTCGTTATGGACAAAAACCTCTCTCGATTTTTAAAAATTCGTTTTCATTTTCCCGGAATTGGCTTCGAAAGAAGACTTGTCAAAATGTTGCAAAAGTGGTTTTTGTTTAGGAAGGGTGGTATTCCGGACCCCCCCTGAGGTGGTAAGCGGTTTTCGGGGGGGGGCGAGGGTCGACTGGCCTATGGAGCTGACACCTATCCAAGGGTGGTTTAAGAAATACAACCATTCCAGACCCCCCCCCCTCCCCCTCTCGTTAAAGGTAGAACGGTCGAGGGGATATGGAATCACCTGTAGACCGTCCATCCATCTGTGCGTTGTCATGATGAACGTAGATCTGTGCGCACTTTTTAGTCACCATTATAGACCCCCCTCCCCCCACTGTTAAAATCAGAACAGTCGAGGGGGTCCAGAATCCATTGTCAGTCGTTGATCTATGCGTGGCTAGATCGACCGTCGATCTAAGCAAGTTCTTTATTCTCCAGGCGCGAATGCAACAAAAACTTAAGCTTAGTGCTTTTTGTGGGTTTTGTGCACTGCTTCCCTTTCTTTTGTCTCCATGGGGTTAGGAAACACCACTCAGCATCAACAATCATGAATTTTCTTTTCTTTTCCTTTCCTTGAAAATAATTTGTAGAAATGAAATATTATTTGCAAACCAAAATACATCGAGAGTGAAAATTTTCCAGTCAACAGATGATCCTATGAATTATAGGGTTATAACAGTGACTCCACCTGGGGACAGAGATGATTTTAAGGATGGAAATGTATTTTAAAATGTAGAAACCTTGGCGAATCTTGCTAATCCTTCATATTCCAACTATAATTTTTTGGCGATATTTTTGTAAAAATATTCAAATTTCTAAGGATTTTATATAGTCTATATAAAATTTTGGCGATTTTTAAGGTAAAATAATTTTATCCTATAGAATTTGGGCAAATCATTTTTAGAATATAAAATCGTTTTTTGGGAAAAACCATGGAAAATTAGCCCATGAGCGAAATTTAGCCTCTAAAATCATCCCTGCCTGGGGATGGCAGCTCTTTTGGGAGGTGTCAAGAACCACTAAACTCTGAATATGCAGATCGGTGCTTTATTCATCGAGATGATCCCAAAATTATTCTGCAACCAGTACCTGTTTTGACCTTTCAACTGAAACCAAACCAAAATGAACACTGCTGAAAAAGAGATGCTCGGAATGTTAAGCTTATTCACATTCTCCTACCTACCCTATACTGCTAAAAATCATGCTAAATCAAATAATACAAAAATGTCAATGAAGCCAATCAAGTAGCTTATTTACTAGCTCTACTCTTTCAATTTTTTCAATCAATATCAGAAATAGAACTTGCATAGACATCATGAAATGCTTTCCATCATGATCTTCATCACAAGGGGCTTGATAATCACGACATATAATAGAAAAATTGGAAATGCATTGTGGCTCTGTGATGAATAATTTCTCCATATAAATAGCATTGGATCAAGATAAACTTGACCTATTACTAGATATTCAAATTTAACCAACTCAAATTCATGATTTGATGTTGTAGTTGTGTTATTTGCATCCTCATGCACTTTCAGACATGGCTGCAACTTTTCTGATGGGTTCTAAAAGGATGCTTCTGTTGAACACACCCTTGTAACTGACTGCCTATCATGTCAATATCATAACAGATTTTCATCTCATGATTGGTGAATGAAGAATGATTTTGACCGCACAGGTCATCCAACCGATCAGCTATTGGATCTTGAAAACACTGACAAGACTACTGCATTGATTCAAATGAAATCTCTTGACTTTTTGTGTATTTATCCTTCAACATTTGTTCAAGAGTCTCCTTCAAAATCTGAAATGAATTCTAATCTAATGGGACGGAATTACATTCCACTGTTTCAAATCTTGTTTCGAGCTCTGGACTTTGAAAATCAAGGGAAAATAGTGACTATGATTTTGGGTCTAAAATAGATCCCATGTCATCAATGACATCCTCTACTGACTCATCATAAAAAAAATTGTCTTCACTATTCACAATTTGCCTAGAGTTTCTTTTCAGAAATTGAAAAGATGAGAAACATAAGGGCAAAGATTTTACCCTTACTCTAAAATTTTCTGCATTTTCCTCATCGATGTCATGATTGTTGGGCAGAGGCTGATTATCATATCTAAGTTGTAATTGATCTTCTTCCTACCAACAACATGTTTTTGGTTTCTTTGAACAGTCAACATCTATTTCAGCCTCATGATTTTCATCATACTGATCACACTTGGGTAGATTATGCCAGTAAGAAAATTCATCAAACATGCACATCATATAAGTTGATGGCTCTTCAAAAAGATGAGTTGGAACTTCATCTTCAACTATATTTTGAATTGAATACATGAAAGAATCATTATCCAAACCATGGTACCAAGGATGAGCAACAAAATGTTTGGGAATAATGACCTTTTCTTTCTCTGAAATCAATGGAACATGATGTCTTTGGACAGAAAGCTCATATTTCATGTTGATCCTCTACATCATCTCTTCCCTGGCACTGGCCAAAATGTCAAGTTTAGCCTCTGATGACTTTAGATGCTCCTTTTCTTTGTTCTTTACCTTTGACCTTTTGATCAACAAGTTGGCCTCCGCATCAACTGCAATGTTCTTCATTTCTTCGAGAGTTGCAGTGTTCCTTTCTCTTAATTGGAATGCTATCTCAAGATCGAAGGCATCTGGGAAATGCAAGTGAGATGATCCTGGGGGTGGCCTTATATCAAAAGGCATTGCATGATATACCTTATTGAACCTTGTTGAAAACTTTTGTACTGTTTCCCCTGGCTATCTTTTCAAATGGTCATATTCTTCTAGGATGAGAAAGACATTTCTCATGATCACCCACCGATCTAGGAAAGCTTGCACAAACTGATGGAAATTGTTAATGCTTGCAGCTAGGATATTTTTAAACCAGTTCTTAACTTTACCTTGCAAATATAGGGAAAACATTCTGATGCAGACATCATCATCCTCTACCTCAAAGAGGTCAAGAAAATCCTCAAGACTTTGGATATGCTTTATAGCAGTAATATTGGCATTCTCTCCATCAAACCTAGACAGATTATTGGTGTAATTTGCAGGGAATTCATGGAGGATAGGAGGAAAATCTAGGAGCTTGTATCTGTTTGGGATTTTGGTAGGTACAGGAGGTGAAGCAAGAGGCTTACAACCATCCAGAGCTTTATCAATAGTAGGAGATAAAGCAGGAGGCTTTTGTCTCACTAGGAATTCTACAGGTGCATCTGGGATGTGCACAGGTGTACGAGTATGTACATAATTTACAATTGAGGATATTCTCTCTTGAGGCTCATCAATTAATAGATGGTCAATGTAATCTTCAGCAATATACATTTGATCAGGCTTAGAATAAGACAAAACATAATTGCAGATAAAACCAAAGATGTCTTGAATGCAATTTGAGCTTGAGTACCTGGTCTTTCTAGGCTGCTTGGCCATGCTTTAGGTTCTTCCTCCAGTGGAATATTTGAGTTCGCACTGTCTAGAGATAATTTGGAGTCGCCAGGTGAATGATCTCATCCTTCTTATGTCTTGTCATTGTCCACCATCAGTGACTAGATCTGGAACTTTCGAGTGTACTACTAGAGAAAGTTCCCCAGTGGAGTCACCATTCTTTAGCACTGTGTAATTTGCCCAAGGCTGTGGAGGCAGTCACAAAGGCAACATCAAAACCACTTCGATTCTTGGATCTATCCCTCCAAGACTCAGAGAGGGATCTCTCTATGTGATATATATTTGTTTTAATAGATGTTAATCTAGTTACACAGAGCATAGGATTTATTTTTAGGAATTGGGTATGGGTAGAGAAGAGAAACCATGGGAAATGGATTCACTACAACGAATGATCGAAAATCCATGTCAACAGGATAATATTTGTAGGGAAAGGTAGACAAATCACTGGATTCTTTAATTTAAATGAAATGGGTGAGACGGAACAGGTCAAGAAATCCAATTAAACAGAGAGCAACTAAGAATTCTGAGTTTAATCTTCAGTGGAAAACATAAAAAACTATACTAAGCCAGAGACAAAAGGTACATTAAAACCAATTCTATTCTTAATATTCTGATAATAATTCAGAAGTAGATATTAATTATGATAATAGAGAAAACAAATTTACAAAGAGGGATGCACATCACCAGTCGAAATAGTCACAAGAATCCTGCAACATAGCACTGTATTATTGAATTGATGAAAGTACAGAAAGCTCAATGAGCTGCTTTAAAAAAACTAAATCGTGGTCCTATGACTCCTCTACCTATTTTTGATTCCATACAATATATAAACAAGACTCTCCTCAGGTTCCCGAGGTCGAATTCAACCACCTCGGCCAAAAATAGCAAGAAATCCCCAAAAATATGGAACTGTCCGCCATGAAAGACAGGCCTAATTTATGCAAAAAAGGGGTCCGAACAGATATTGTTTCTCTTCAATGCTGACACTTGGGATAAAAAATGAAGGATTTTATTGTATATGGTCATGTTCTGGCCAAAAACCTCCTTTGGATTCACCAAATTTTCCTCCATCTCGTCGTAACAACTCTCACAAGATCGGGACTATAACAGGAAAACCAAAAATCCTAAAAATGAGGCTGAAAGAAAGTTTCGATTCTCCCTGCTCATGGAACCTATGAAAAAAATGACAGAGAATTTTTTTCTTCAGGTCGTTATGGATAAAAACCTCTCTCGGTTTTTAAAAATTCATTTTCATTTTCCCGGAATCGGCTTCAGAAGAAGACTGGTCAAAAATGTTGTGAAAGCGGTTTTTGTTTAGGAAGGG
>JZKD02S0135195.1:306819-321862 GCA_000966675.3 Picea glauca
GGTTGATGCACTTGTTTATGGTACAGGTTCATTACAAGTTGAGGTACAGGTTGATGCATGGTTGATGCATGGTTCAGATTTATTGGTACAGGTTTACAGCGATATATCTCATAGTGATAGTGTGACAATGGTTTCATCATTTTACTTCTACTTCAGGGTGGCAGGACGGGGCAAGGACAGGTGGTTGTAGCCACCTTCCGGTTGTAGTTGGAGAACATTGGGGGTTGTAGCCTCCTTTTGGTTATAGCCAGAGAATTGGGGAGTTGGATCTTCCCTCAAGTTGTAGCCTGAGAAACTAGGGCATTGGAGCCTCCTTTCAGTTGCAGCTGGAAAACAAAGGAAGTTGGTGCTTCCAATGAATGTAATTCTTAAAGACATATAAGAAAAAGCATTGTGTGTTTTTCTCTCGATTTGGGTTTCCACGTAAAACACTGGTGTACTATGTATGTGTGTGATTGTTTATTTCTTACTGCTCATTGTCGGATAATAATTCTACATTGATATAACATTTGAAAAAAAATCATTATAATTACGCTATTACTGATTCACCCCCCCTCTCAGTAATCCAACATCTTGTTCCGGTGTTGTTGAAAGCACTATTTCTCCCGAGCTTTAGCCTACTCGAATCTCCAAGGTTCTTCTCCCTTCTACATCCTTCAAAGGAATTTTTGGTGCCCTCCTGGAAACCCAATTCTCTTCCTCTTGATCTTGTAAAGTGAAGCTACTTTACCTATGGTGCACTCATTTCGCTTGACTAGCCTTCAGATGGTTGTCTTTCAACACTTCGTCTGAGTGTTGGCTTGGTGCACTCCTTGCATAGGTATTCCTCTAGAGTGTTCAACAAATCTATGAGTGTCCTCCTTTGACACTTCTCTCCTCGTAACGTGAAAGAGAGTTCACCTATGCACACTTTCATCTGCTCAATTCCCTCCTAGAAGAGCTCTCAGAGTATTCAGCAACTCTGGTTGTGCTCTCTCCTGCACAGGATTTCCCCTCTAAGGTGTTCAGCAACCTTGAGGCTCCTCTCGAGTTGTGTTTTCTCTGGTGTTCCCTCCTAGCACGTTGTTCTCTGAATTCAACTCAAATTTCATATGTGCACTCCTTGCATCGACTATAGAGTTTCAAGACTTTGTTGTGCACTCCTTCCAAAGCCTAAAGAAGCTAGAACACATCCAACAACTCTCAAACTGATAGTGAGTTCTATCTTATCCCTATATATGAAATCTAACACATACATCCACAACATATATTCATAACACACAGGTAACATTCATCAAAATACAAATATTCACCAAACAGGAATTTATAAACAAAGAAATCGATTCTTTTGTATTAATATTTGAATACTAATTACAATTTGTGAGCTCGGATTGTAACTGAGTCTCAACTCTCTCCTCTCCTTACTCTCCTTTACCTTAACTTCCTAATGAAATTTGATACAAATATATTTTACTCTCCTTTACTCTCCTCTCCTTTACTCTCCTCTCCTTACTCTCCTTTACCTTAACTCTCTCCCTCCAAGCTACCTAACTCTCATTAATTACATTTAATGAACATCAATATCTCAGATCCGAGGCCAGGCTCAAGATATGTACAACTCAAGCCTATTAAAGGAAACCTTATTTCCAACCTATACAAAGGCAATAGCTTAGCTCTTCTAGCCTGACAACATTCAATTGTATTAACTTCACATTTAAAATTTAAAATTTGGGGGGAAAATGAGAGGGTTGGTGCCTCTGCCCTCCTTGAATGTGCGTTGATGAGATGGAATGTTGGTGCGTTGCTGAGGTGGAGCGATGCTCCTGCATCATACATACATGGGTTTCTTGATGAAAACAGGGCTATATATTTGGATCACAAAAGATCTACAAGTAGCTATATGTTTAACTTGTTGGGAGGATAAAGCAGTTGGATGAGAAAAATACATGTTGTAGTGGCAGTCTCAACTACAAAAGTTGAATACAGCGTAGCCACTCATGAAAGAAAGGAAGCAATATGGTTATAGAGATTGTGTTCAGGTATTTTTTTGGTACAACAAGCTGTAAGGATAGATTGTGACAGTCAGAGTGCAATATTCCTGGCAAAGAATGTGTCTTATCATTAAAAGACAAAACATATCGATGTTTAGTATCACTTTGTGAGAGACATGGTTGAAGACAAGAAGGTGTTGTTGATGAAGGTGGACACTTTGAAGAATTTTGCAGATTCATTGACAAAGTCTATGAGCACTGAGAAGTTCTCCCGATGTAGAGAAACAATGGGCATTGCTACCCTAGATTCTTGACTATGTAATATTTTAACCCCATGTATGCAAAGAAAACAACAAGTGGGATAATGTTGGGTATGTGTTATATTCTTTTCACAATCAAACTTAGTTTCTTTTTTGTGTTAGGCATGCGAGGGGGGTCACAGGGGGTTTGTAGGGGGTCAGAGTCCCCGGAAAAAAAAAGTGGCATTTTTTTGCATCCATTTTGATGGTTTTTTTACACATTATAAATAATGAAGATTATGGATAGAGAATTAAAGGTGTAACTCTAAACGGGTTGTTGGTTTTCCCGGTTTGGGTTTCTAAAGTAAAATATTTATGTAATGTGTGTGTGTGTGTGCCATTGTATATTTTTTGTGTTTATTAAAAATATATTTGCAATAATTGATTGTAAATGGTTAAAATCTACAAGAAGGACATAGAGCATGAAGAATTGTCCCTAAATGAATAATTGGCCCTAAATGAAGACAAGGACTACTACCCACAAGATTCAAAAGATAAGTTCTGTGAGAAAGTCATTTTATTATTTGAATCTAATTACTACAAGGAATACATTCAATTTTTTATTGAAAGATAAATATATAACTTATCATATTTGTATGTTTGTGACCTAGTGGGATAATGCAATTGTCTAAGATAGCCAACATTGGAATTTTGCAAAGAAGAGATAGCATTGTATATGCAACCGAGGAATGACAAAAAAGTTTCATGGTTGGAAGAAAAGGAACACTGAGGATGATATTATTCTAAGCGGGGAGGTATGTAACAACCGATATGAATAATAGGTGTTTTGTGTGTGTTATTGCTTNTTTATTAAAAATATATTTGCAATAATTGATTGTAAATGGTTAAAATCTACAAGGAGGACATAGAGCATGAAGAATTGTCCCTAAATGAAGAATTGGCCCTAAATGAAGGCAAGGACTACTACCCACAAGATTCAAAAGATAAGTTCTATGAGAAAGTCATTATATTATTTGAATCTAATTACTACAAGGAATACATTCGATTTTTTATTGAAAGATAAAGATATAACTTATCATATTTGTATGCCTGTGACCTAGTGGGATAATGCAATTGTCTAAGATAGCCAACATTGCAATATTGCAAAGAAGAGATAGCATTGTATATGCAACCAGGGAATGACAAAAAAGTTTCATTGTTGGAAGAAAAGGAACATTGAGGATGATATTATTCTAAGCGGGGAGGAATGTAACAACCGATATGAATAATAGGTGTTTTTTGTGTGTTATTGCTTCAAGTGCACAAGGATGAGACAAGGTATGGTAAGCATATGGTAAGTGTGTGGGGTAAAGTATGGGATGCATGCACCTTTCCATTTAGCTTGTATTTGGAATAATATGACATAATATTAATAATTATAAGAATTAGGTGCACTTGAGGTCTTCCTAGGAAGCACCATGGGGGGAATGAACCAATGAGTGTGGACACAAGATGAATTAAAGAAATAATATTTTATTGAAGTTACCAAGTCTCATTATTTGAATTCTTCTTACCGTCTTATCTTATGTGTCCATGTTTTGTTTTCCCAACCTTCATGAATGTCACGCGCTCTCCATGCAAGCGTGGCATTCATGCAATCTCTTGGGATGGGGATTCGATCATCCAACTATGTTGAAAACATAGATCATCCATGCATGCATAAATGCTAGGTATGTCGATGAACAAAAATAGATGTGGAAGGGAATTCTTAACTATTATTCCCATTGGTAATTCTCTCTAGGTTGGGGTTCATCTATTATATCACTACGTTGCTTGAAAGTGTCTAAACCATAACCAGAATTATGGATAATGGATGAAAGCAAAGGAATCTGGGTTATAACTAAGATAACAAAAATGTGGAAGAAATATAATAGTTTGATGGGAAAGGACTTGATATGTGTTTTGTTGTGTTTTCCCATGTATCAATTGTTAATATTCCATGTATCAACATAAAAGATGGTTTATGTGCTAGAATGGTTGAATGTGTACATGGGTAATGAATGGATTTGGCATAGACATTGTTATTTCCACTATTAATTTATATTTTCCTATAAATTTGTTATTGTTTTGTGTTGATCCATTTTTTGAGTCTCAACCTTTGTATTTTATCCTCAATTCATGTGGATGCTAAAGGAGATCCCCTTTCTTCCCCAATTCATTATCATATGCATTCCACATATATTTTACATCTCCACATCACTTTATGAAACAATCATTCCCTTACTCAACACTTAGTCATTTACTTTATCTCATATTTGTGCTATACAGAGAAACCTTTCATTGAGTTCATGCTACACATCCCGCATCAAGTCTATTCTACACACTCTACATAACGACCCCACACTTTATTTTTATAATATTTTGCACTTTAATTTTTTTTTTGTAAGTAAGTATTATATATTAACTATGGACAAAATTTATTGATGAGCATACAGTTGAGGCCTTGTTGTTCCAAACCCACGGAGACCATGATAGTCTCTTGGGCATAAAACCATCAAAATATAAAAAATATTCCTTCCCCAAAGGGGAAAATAGGATTTGTCATGGAGTAACCGAGTTAAAAGTTTAAAACCATAGTTCTTATCATGTCCTTTTGTATCCAGACTATTCATAATAGCTTTAAAAACTAGGAAACAAAGTAAAATCCTATAAACTAAGAAGAAGAAATCATTGATCATGTTGAACTTGGGGGAAGGTGTGACCTACAAAACCTCTCTGAGAAGTTTCATATGAACTCTTAGGACTTATAGGGTATGTTGTCGGGGGGGATAAAAGTGCCTCCTTGGTGTTTAGTTATCCATGTGATCACCTCAAGTAGGTAGGTGTTCTAGAGCTCCAGGACTTTTAGTCTGCTCTTTAGTTTTTGAAAGTCTTGTTCCTTGGGTAGCATACCCATGGCCACCATGGTTTTGGCATGCCAATAGAGCTCCAAGGTGAAGTAGAAATTCGACTTCCTAGTTCAAGTGCACCCCAGATCGAGAATAAAACCCCAACCTAAAACTCAACCTCATCATCCTCTTTAAACTCTCTAATTAATAAAACCTCAGCTTCAAGATCAGACATTTTAGCTTTGTCTTCCTTTGGGACAAAGTCCTCAAAAAATTCTACAGCATCAATGGCCACTTTTGCAGCTCAAGAAGACTACATAGAGGAAGAACGGGGTTTTGGGCCTCTGGGAGCCATGTCTAGACCAGTGAGAGAGAGAATTAAGATTGTCGAACCATAAATAAAAGAGAGGTTGTGGCCAGTATACCACGACAGTCTCTTGGGAATAAAACCATCAAAATACAAAAAATATTCCTTCCCTAAAGGGGAAACCAAGCTTTGTCTTAGAGTAACCAAGTTAAAAGTTTAAAACCAGAGTTCCTATCAGATCCTTTTGTATCCAGACTATTCATAATAGCTTTAAAAACTAGGGAAAAAAGTGAAATCCTATAAACTAAGAAGAAGAAATCCTTGATCATGTTGAACCTGGGGGAAGGTGTGACCTACAGAACCTCTTCGAGAAGTTGCATCCAAACTCTCAGGACCCACAGGGTATGCTCTTGGGGGGATGAAATTGCCTCCTTGGCATTTAGCTAGCCATGTGATCATCTTCAGCAGATAGGTGTTCTAGAAATACAAGACTTCTAGTCTACTCTTAAGTTGTTGAAAGTCTTGTTCCTTGGGTAGCATACCCATGGCCACCATGATTTTGGTGTGCCAATAGAGCTCCAGGGTGTGGTATAACTTCGGGTTCCTGGTTTGAATGCACCCTCGATCAGGAATAAAACCCCCAACCTAAAACTCAACCTCATCATCTTCTTTAAAATCTTTGATTAATCAAAACTTAGCTTCAATCTCAGACATTTTACCTTTGTCTTCCTCCGAGGCAAAGTTCTAAAAAATTATGCAGCATCAATGACTTCTTTTGCAGCTCAAGAAGGATACACAAAGGAATAATGGGTTTTATGGCCTCTGGGAACCATGTCTAGAACAATGAGTGATATAATTAAGCTTGTCGAACTATAAAGAAAATAGGGGTGGTGGCCAATATACCATAACAGAATAGAACCTTAAGCATTTCCACCACAGTCCCTATTGAACATACTTAAATCTTGAGTGAAATCGGACAGGATATCATCAACAACTTTCACAATAATTTTTCTTCTAATGATTTGAAGTTGTGTCCATAAACCCTTCCTTATGTTTGATATCAGACTCACCATCCTAAGGAATATCCCCACTACCATTTCGACTCCTTGTTCTGAGCAAGGGTACAGAGGAAACCACATTGAGTTCATGTGAGTGCAGAGGATAAGATGAGCTCTTGTCTTCCCATGGCTCACCATAATTTCCTCTTATTCCATCCAACCTCAAAAGGATACCCTCCAGATTGTTCGAATCCTTCAAGGTGATACGTGTGGCGACATGTTGAGAACCCCTAACCATGCATTGAGAGCCCTAAAGGAAGAGATCTTAGCAAACAACACATCCTAGATAAGGGTAAGCATTAGATCATTCTCTATTTTTATTTTGGGGCTCCTTTTTTCCTCTTAAATTGTTACATTTATTTGTAGCCAAGTTCTCAGTGTGCGAAAATATGTGTAGACATGGTCGCTACAAGAAGGGAAAGGTAAGGTAGGTGGAACCTTGCATTTTTTATTTTTCCTTTTCATGTTATATAATCTATTTGAGGGTTTCTTATTGTTGTTTTCTTGGTTTTGATTTGCAAAGGTAAGTTTGTCTAGAAAATAAATTCAATAAGAGAGTATAATGGAAATGACAATGAGGGTTGATTAGAGATCCATGGAGATTAGAATATAGATAGTTTGGTGGTATGCAAGGTCTCTATCTTCACCAACATGGGGTTATATAATAATGTTAAGGCTTGTGGTTATGCAGATAGGGATTATATACATGTCAATACAAGGTTCATGCAAAAATCATGACAAGGTTCCTTTCAAAGTTGTATTCTTGGATTATCGAGGGTTATGTGACTAAGCAACTTAGGTCTAGTTTATAATAGCTTAAATAACTTCAGGAAGACATAGAGGCCCAAAACTTAGAAAGGTTTTCCAGATACAATCCCAACTGTAACCCTTGTTTATATTGCAATCATAGATGAGTGTCATTGTTCATAAAAAAAATTAAACTGTATTTTTTTTATTTTATGTATTTCTTTATCTTCTTAAATTTTCATTTGGATGGAGATTTCCTATGAGGATTGCATGAATTTCTAAGCAAATGGTGATAGTACAGAGTCTTATGGGGTAATATATTTTCCTTCTACAATGGATGACTACCTCAACAAATTATCAAACCTCGTTGTTTTTTATTGTAAAGCAATTTTGTGTAGTGTGAGGATCTTTGTTTCTTTTTCAACACAAAACTTCTATTATCTTCTTAAAATTTGTGTAAACTTAAACTCAATAATGATTATGTTTAATATAGAATATTATTTTTTGCATAACATGATACAACCTAACATTATTGTATTCCACATATCTATTGTAAAAATGTAATCATCCTTTGAATGTAACAATATTATTTTTTACATGAAATGATCCAACCTAGCATTATTGTATTCCTCATATTTACTTTAAAAAAATTATCATCCTTTCAATGTAACAATATTCTCATTAGTGTCCCCAAGCTGTAGAATAGTCGGTGACAGAGTATTGTTAGGATATTTAGATACTTAGAAGTTAGTTAAGATCTACTTGGTCTAATGTGTCGTTAGGTAAAAGTGTGTTTCTTAGTGTGTTTCTTTAGTATGCATTAGTATGCATTTGTAGTTAGGAAATCCGACAGTCACAATATGTTCTCGACATAGAGTGATCTGGCAGTTCATATTATCCTTGATCTTAACGACCATTGATTCGTGGCTTAACACCCGATTGGTCCATGATTTCTATTTAAATAGCATGGAGGTTCATTTGTCGATGATCGATTGTGAGAAACTCTCTTGTAAAATCTCTCTGTAATCTTTTTATTTTTCATTAATAAACTGCTTCAAGTGGATGTGTTGGTTGGGGCCGTGGATGTTTCCCTGTAGGGGTTTTACCACATCAAAACAATAGTGTATTAATCTTTGATCTGGTTGTGTAAGTGTTTATTGAAGTTGTTTGTCCTCTGTTGGAATACATGTGTTGCTGAACATGGTATCAGACCTGTTTGAAGACCTGCTCCTCTTGTAGATCGAGATCATGAAGCCGAGTTTCCTCATCTCTGTTTTCCGCCATTTCCGTACATTTCTAGGCTAACAGGATTGTTCCATTGCATCTGGAGTGCTCATTTCATTCAAGAATGTTTGTCATTTCACTCGAAAAGGTTTTTGTTTTCCCAAAATACTGCCATTTTAGCTAGATCCGAAGGTATAAAGCTTGAATACGCCATTTTTAAATTTTTTGTAGAGTATTATTTCAGTTTTATATTGTTTGTTTCTAGGTTGCTACTCTTTTAGATCTGTGTATGCTCTTTGCCCCACGCCCTGTGTGATCTCAAAAAATCATAAACATATAGGAAAATATGCATTCTCCAGGTAAGCTAATCGAGATCTAACACTTGTTGTCATCAAGTTCAAGTCTCTCTTTTGTTACTTTTTTTTTTGAAAAGTCAGTGCTCCATTGTAAAGTGTATTTCACTTCAAGTATAAAAGTGAATCACTATAAGTAGCTTTAATATTTTAGAGTTATTTACTTTGTATGCAACTTTTCTTTTATAAAGTAACTTCATTGTAAAAGTGATCCCCACTTATTTCTATAAAAGTGGGTCACTTCATCACATGGTCCATTGGTTATTGTTTATACCTTTTTTTAAAAGGGCATAACTTTCACATCAGAAGTCTATTTTCAGTGTCGTTTTTTTTTAAACCGCCTAATTTTTCGATATAATTTCTTCCAGATCATCAGTTTCAATTTTTAAATCCATATTTAATATGGCTTCTTCAAATAGCCCGCAGGGGTGTAGACTGATTGGCAAGTGTCGTGTAAATGGAAGGAAATATGTAAAAAGAGGTCTCAAAGTCGATTCTCACCCTGATTTACGTGTGCTCCATTCTTCCAAGCTACCTGGAAGCACCTGGGGGTATAGTGGTAGTGGACGGGTATCGACCCTGTGTCACACGAGTATGAGAACCATGAGTTGTCGATTCCCCCAGTACAAAATATATATATATGGCTTATTCAAATAATATTTTTCTTACTAGCACCAACTACTTCCAATGGAAATCCCATATGGCCGATTTATTAAGAAGTAAAGGCTTGTAACGGATTACCTTGGGAAAGGAAACAAGACCTAATGATGTTGATAAGAAATTCAAATGGGCTAATAGGAGTGACAAAGCATGTGGACTAATTAGAATTTCCATCTCTCCTGATTTAAGGTTCCACCTTCAACAAATTGATAAACCCAAAGAAGTTTGGGAAAATATTGAATCTATGTTTAGTAAACACAATATTATCTTAGCACAATAGTTAGAAAATCAAGTACTGACTTTAAGTCCAAGTGATTTTTCTTGCATTGAAGACTATCTATTTAAGTTTAAAACATTCAAAATTTTATGTGAAGAATGTAAGATAAAGATAGAAAAAGATCGTTGCGTCTATCCTATTATTTCTAAGCTAGGTAGTTCATATTTTGTGTTTGTATCTACCTTTTATGCCATGCAAGAGGCTCTAGGGACAACTTATCAAAAACCCACTCTTGAGAACTTTTGTGATGATTTGATTAGAGAGCAAGATAAGCTTGTACAATTTGAAGTGATCAACACTGCAGGTACCTCCAACAAATCCTTAGTCGTCCATCAGAAAGATAAACCCAAGAATCCCAAGAAGAAACATCCTCACCACAACAACAAGCAACATAAGGGTCCCAAGCCCACTCAGACAACTTATGCTCCTAATGGTGACAAATTAGAAAAATATAAAAATAAGAAGATTGACATACATTGCAACTTTTGTGATAAATATGGTCATGATGACTCCAAACGTTTCAAGAAGATGGCAGCTTTAGAAGCAAGGATGAAGAAGCACAACATCCATATTGATTCTACTACTTCTTCTTCTTCTCTTGGACATGCACTTTCTACTTCTGGTTTCTCCCTGAATACAACTTCTACTTCTTCTGATGAGTGGCTTATTGATTCTGGATCATCTTATCATATGGCTAAGGATAGAGACATATTTTCTGATCTAAATGAATATAACGTCAAGAAAATATTTGTTGGTGATGATACATCTCTTAGTGTTGAACGATTTGGAATAGTTCAAGTAGAAAAATGGTCATTCCAATGATGTATTATGTGTTCCAAGTCTTTCTTGTAACCTTCTATCAGTATATCAAATCACTCATTTAGGTGAAGGTAAGACCATAGAGTTTTCACCTCACCAAGTTGTAATCAATGATCTAAAATATCCTAAGCATGTTCTTGCAACTGGAATTGTTGATGATATTACTAGGTTGTACAAGTTTGACAAGTTTGGTTCATCGTCTTTTTCATCAGTTTTTGTTTCTCATAGCAATGACTTGAGAAAACTTTGGCATGAGCAATTTGGTCATCTAAACTATCGCTCATTGTAGTAACTATGTAATCAACAAATGGTGATTGGTCTTCCTCTTGTTTCGTACAGAGATGGTGTTTGTGCTAGTTTTGTTCTTGGAAAACATCATCAGGACAGTTTTGACAAACTTGCCTCTTGGCATGCCTCGGGCCCTTTGCAGCTTGTTCACAATGATTTGTGTGGTCCACTTTCTTCTGCTTCTTTTTCTGGGTGTAAGTATTTCTTAACTTTCATCGATGACTTTTCCAGATGTACTTGGATTTACTTCTTAAAACTTAAGAGCGAATTTTTTTGACAAGTTTTTGGCCTACAAGGGCCTTGTAGAAAAGCAATCTGGAAATCAAATTTAAAGGTTAAGAAAGATAATGGAGGAAAATATGTGAACAATAATTTTACAAGTTACTACACTACACAGAGCATCCAAATGTAGCACATTGTTCCATATACACCACAACGAAATGGTGTTGTTGAGAGAAAGAACCGTACATTAAAATAAATGGCTAATTGTATGATCCAATCTAAGGGATTAAGTCTAAAGTATTGGGCGAAATCCATCAACTTTTCAAATTACATAGTAAATCGCACTCCCACAAAGTCTCTTAAAAATATAACACTGAAGAATCTTGGACTAAAATTAAACCATATGTAATTCACTTCCATGTATTTGGCAGTATAGCATGGGCTCACATTCCTGATGATAAAAGGAAAGCATTGCATCCTAAAAGTGGGAAGTGTATATGTGTTGGTTATTCTGAAGATGTCAAAGGTTATAGACTTCTTCAACCACATTTTAATGAAATTATTATTAGAAGGGATGTTAAATTTGATGAAAATCTCTTGGCCTACGAGCCTAATTCGACGATTGTGCCTTCATCAACCTACGAGCCATCTTCGGCGTTTGTGCCTTATTCAGTATGTGGGTCATCTTTGATGTTTGTGCCTTCTTCTGTTCCTATTATTGTTTCTTCTTCAGATGATGACAGTGAGGATGAAAATCCACCTCTGCCTACTCACCTTCCTGCAGATGAGTCCTTTGAACCTACACTAGCACTAGCTCCACCGCTTCCTAGATGGGTCTGTTCAACATGAGAAGCAGTTGGTGATCTTTTAGGTGATCCTTCAGATTAGCATCGGACACGTTCACAGTTCCAACAAGCCTCTTCTCTTTTGGCTCAAGTTTCAAAGACTCATGATCCAGAGACATTTGCAGAAGCTTCAGGTCATCCAGATTGGGATACAACAATGAATGAAGAGTATCATTCTTTAATGGAAAATGATACTTGGGATCTTTCACCTCTTCCAAAAGGAAGAAAACTTGTCAGATGTAAATGGGTCTATAGAACTAAGTATGCATTAGATGGAAGTGTTGAAATACACAAGGCTTGGTTAGTTTCCAAAGGATTTTCCCAAGTTTAAGGAATTGACTATAATGAAACCTTTACCCCTGTAGCCAAAATGAATTCCATCTGCCTTGTTCTTGCCCTTGCTGCCTCACATAAAAGGGAGGTCCATTAGATGGATGTTAAATCTGCCTTCTTGCATAAAGATTTGCAAGAAAAATATACATGGAACAACCTCTTGGCTATGTCCAGAATGACTCTAGCCTTGTTTGTCACCTTAAGAAATCTCTTTATGGTCTTAATCAAGCTCCATGAGCTTGGTATGCCAAAATGGAAAACTTTCTTATTGACACCGTATTTTCTAGATGTCGTTTTGATCCTAACGTCTATACCAAGAAATTAGGAAGCCATCTCGTAATCCTTGTCCTTTATGTTGATGACCTTATCCTTACTAGTAATGATTGAAAACTTTTAAACCATGTGAAAACCATCCTTAAGACGAAATTTGAAATGACAGACTTAGGATTTTTGCACTATTTTCGTGGCCTCCAAGTTTTGCAAACCAATGAAGGAATTTTTCTTTCCTAGTCTAAGTATGCTTGTGACCTTCATTATTTCCTTGGCCTCCAAGTTTTGCAAACCAATGAAGGAATTTTTCTTTCCTAGTCTAAGTATGCTTGTGACCTTCTTTGTCGCTTTCACATGGATGATTGTAAACCAAGCCCTTCTCCCTTCTAGTATGGAGTCAAGCTTACTGCTACATGTACTTCTCCCGAAGTTGATGCCACCCTGTACCGTTAGTTAGTCGGTAGCCTCTTATATGTGACTCATACTCATCCTGATCTTTCCTTTGATGTTGGTCTTGTTTCCCAGTATATGAAAACACCCCATGAAAGCCATTGGAAAGAAGATAAAAGGATACTCCACTATGTCTGTGGCATAGTTCAGTTCAAGGTACATTATAGTTCAGGGGGGACTCCTTTATTGGTTGGTTTCACTGATTCAGATTGGGTCGGCGACCTTGATGATCGAAAGTCTATTGCAGGTTATGTTTTCAGCCTTGGTTCAGGACCTGTCACTTGGTCCTTTAAGAAACAACAGGCGATTTCACTTTCTTTAGTAGAAGCAAAGTACCGAGCAGTGGTAAATGCAAGTCAGGAAGCCTTATGGCTTTGATAGATTCTTTCAAAGTTTGGATTCCAGCAGCAACATCCGACCAACCTTTGGTGTGACAATTAGAGTACCATCAAGCTCGCCAAAGACCCGGTTCAACATCAGTGCAGCAAACACATCAAGCTACATATGCACTTCATAAGAAACCTCATTCATGATCAAGTTATTGAAGTGCTCTTTTTCCCTACAGAAGATCAAGTTGTAGACATTTTCACAAAGTCTCTTACAGAAGCGAAGTTTTCCAAAATTCAATCTATGTTAGGAGTTCAGGAAGTTGTCATCAAGGGGGGATAGGCTCTAATGCATCCTTCCTTCTCCTATCGTGTCACTATTGTAAATTCTTCAATCATATCCCAAGTTGTTCTTAAGGGGGGATGTTAGGATATTTAGACACTTAGGAGTTAGTTAAGATCTACTTGGTGTAATGTGTCGTTAGGTAAAAGTGTGTTTCTTAATGTGTTTATTTAGTATGCATTAGTATGCATTTGTAGTTAGGAAATCTGATGGTCACGATATGTTCCCAACATAGAGTGATCTGATGGTTCATATTCTCCTCGATCTTAACGGCCATTGATCTATGGCTTAACACTTGGTTGGTCCATGATCTCTATTTAAAGAGCATGGAGGGTCATTTGTCGATGATCAATTGTGAGAAACTCTCTTATAAAATCTCTCTGTAATCTTTTTCTTTTTCATTAATAAACTGCTCCAAGTGGCCGCATTGGCTAGGGCCATGGATGTTTCCCTGTAGGGGTTTTACCACGTCAAAACATCGGTGTGTTGATCTTTGATCTGGTTGTGTGAGTGGTTATTGAAGCTGTTTGTCCTCTATTGAAATACATGTGTTGTCAAACAAGCATGTTGTTAAGGCATGTCATGATGTTAAAGTCACTGGTTCAAAACCTGTGGGGACAAAAAATTCATCCATGTTAAGGGTTGGTGTGGCTCAGGATGAGTGCGATCCCTGGGTGATTTTGACGGCTTAGATGCCCCTGAATCGTGGTTTCTCAAACCACAAGCTAGTCCCATAGGTCACGAACAAACTAGCAAACAAAAAAAAAAACAATATTCTCATTAATTATTTTTAATTCTTAACACATCTATGTGTTTTACCTTTACATGGAATTTCAAAAAATCAATTTAAATTTACTCTATTAAAAAATGATAACAAAAACATTTTAAATTATTTTCACTTAAATAAAAAAATTTAATAATAATATAAGCTAAATTTCACTATCCATTCTTTTCATTTGTTTTCTTAAAACTTTATAAATATTTAAGGTTTATAATTTTATAGCTATTATTTGTTTTTGTTTTTTTTAACTTTATAAATAACCAATATTTATTATTGTAATAAGTCTACTAATAAACCTTGTTGAGGGAACCATTATCTAACATATTTTAATCTTTGTATAAGAAAAAGCTTTCAAACAAATTAAGAGCAAGAACTTTTTTTTAATAATTTAGTGGCTAGACTAAATTGAATAGTTGCAAAGCATAAAATAAATTAATAAAAATAATGTTTTTGCTCAACTTAGTGGCTAAACTAGTCTCTATAGATACAAAGCATGTATGTATTCTCTGTTAGTAATTTATCTAAAAAAAATTATGACTATTTTGTTATGTTCTTTTTATTGTTTTATTTAATATGAGATAAATAACAAATTTAAAAATATTATTAAATAATTTTGTCAAATTTTATTTTTAATATATTTTAT
>JZKD02S0135195.1:321999-354997 GCA_000966675.3 Picea glauca
AATATTATTTAATATTTCTATATTTTAAAAAATACTTCCTTAAAATTTAAAATTTTGAATTATTCAACGTATATAGTATTTATATGTTTTAAATTTTTTATATTATTTAATATTTATATATTTAAAAAAAATACTTCCTTAAAATTTTGAATTATTCAACATATATAATATTTATATGTTTTAAATTATATTGCTTCAACTTATATATATACCTAACTCGTTGTTTTATTATATATGATTTATGTCTTTATCATTATAATAATATATTTGTTAAGAGTTTAACACGTTACTTGTTAGGAATTGAGTCTAGGTAGGGAGGATAACAATCATTTCTCTCAACTACGAAAGTTAAACCCAATTAACATAAAGTTTATGTTTTATAAGAACATATTGAACATTTTAGTATTATTAAAATGACTTGCAAACTTTAAAATATTATTGTGTAAAATAAATAATTGAGGAAAACATATCATATATGTACACATTTAAACAATCTAAAATATTTGATGTAACTTATATTTATAAATATATGAAAATGACTAAGGTTAAGTTTTTTTTTAATATAAGTTTTTCAAAGTTGCTTCAAACTCCACCCAAAACCACCATTGGCTCAAGCGGGGATGGCATCAAGATGCCAAGTCTTGGCTAAATCATTGAGGAATACATGAAGATGACATTCTACATAATACCAATAATATTAAAATTATTATTACATCTAAGAGAATCTATGGTGCAATAAAGAATTAGAAGATAAAACGAAGCTAAGATACTACAAGAAGGTGGTCAACCCTAGTCTAGAAGATCAAAAGTATCTCTTAGTTTTAACTATAGCACAAAGAAGAAAATTAACATTGCTAAGATACGAACCAACTCCCACGAGTTACACAATGAAAATGAGCATTAGACAATTCTCAAAACATTGTGGGACACAAGATTATGTCATCTTTGTGACACTAAGAGGGTTGAAGATGAAAACAACTTTCTCCTAGAGTGCCCCGCGTACACTCAAACTGGATCACAATTTGAAAATATATGTCATAATACCAACCTTTCTAACTTCCAAAGTCATCAAAAATATAGTGATCTTGGAACGCTTCTCTCCATGTTTTTTGAACACATAAACAAGATTTTTAAAAAATCTACGTAATCTCTTACCTTTCTTAAAATTCAATAAACCAATTCTAATTTCAATAAACATTAATCATCATATCATCATAATAAATTTCTATAATTACATATATTTTTATCCTACATTTTATTATTATTTTATTTGAGTGGTTGATTAGACAAAACTTAACCCTTTAGGAAAATAAAAACTTTGGTCTCATAAATCCTTTAAGAGATACAAGTAGAGCACTAAAAGCACGGTAGTAAATCCAAGACCATTGGGTCCACCCGCAAAGGCTATGATGACCCTTTACATAAAGTCAACTTTAGATATTGATTTTTGTACTCTTAGTCGTGGGGTAATAAACCCCGGATCTTTGTGGTCCACTTCAGAGGCGATGATGACCCTTTACATTAACTCGATTTCTGTAACCTTCGTTGTGTCTAGGAGGACTTTATTTGTGAGTTTATTCTATGTACTATGGTTTTAGCTTTATTGTATGCGGAAGTGGTAATTTTGATAATAACATTTATCTTAATTTAATTGGGTAGCGTTGAGTGTTATGTTTTTATTTTTTAATAAAACGTAAAATATTTATATTATTTTTAAATCAAGATAGATTATAGTTGTAAATTTATTTTGATTTAAAAATAGATAATAGATAATTAAATATTTTTGTTTTATAATATTTTAAGGAGTAAGTTAGCACGTTAAATATTTTTGTTTTATAATATTTTTTTCTCCAATTAACCTAGTCAATGCCTTTATATTCACTACTTCCTTACCATAGAAAATTCAAATAGAACTTCATAATGTTCTCCAAAATTCCTTTTGGGATATGGACCAAAGTATGTCAGTACACATGAATAGCCTTCCAAATAGACTTGACCAAAACTAAATGACCTGCTCTTGACAACCACCTGTTGCACTATAGTGTGATTCTTTTTTCCACCTTCTTTGTCAATCAAATTCAATCATCCTTCACATAATTGTTTGGTTTTAACTGGAAACCTATATATTTAATACTTATATGTATGTCAAAGGATTGAAAGGGAAAGTACCTTTCGACAATAGATCCAAGACCATCCATGAGATTATAAAAATAAAGTGAAGATTTGGTATCATTAAATTCCATCCCTGTAATGGATTTATAAAGAAGGAGAATATCCATGTATGCACTAGATTCATGTTCAACATTGAAATAAACAAGTAACAAATAATCTACAAGTAGTATTTATGTAATCCTTTCCCATCTACCAACTTTGATACCATTAATTGTTCTCTTTCACTTGGCATCGTCAAGTGCTTTACTAAGACCTTTTGCCACCAGAAGAAATAAAAAACAAGAAAGAGGGAAACATTTCTTCAACCCTCATAATCCTTAAAAAAATGAAAAGAAGCACCATTAATTAACATGGTAAATGACATAGAAGTAACACAAGACATGATCCATTTGACCATGGAAAAATATAAACCAATATGAAGGAACACTAATGTTGGGCGAAGACCTATTTTGAGAAGGAAGTTTATTCTGGGTGCAGAACTATTTTTGGAGAAGGATCTATTTTGGGGAAAGACCTATTTTTGGAAAGGAATACCTAATCTTGGAGCACACACAATAGGTAGCAAGAAAGTAGCATGCAAAAAAATAAGGAAAAGCAGCATGCAGGAGAGCAAGAAACGTGGTGTGCAGGCAGCCAAGCCTAATTGGGATAGGGTTATGGTTTTTGATAAGGATTGTAATGGCTATAAGCATGTAAAATAGTATAAATAAGGGCCTAGGAGGTCTAGGAGAAAAAGAGAGGTATGTTAAGGAAAAAGAGGTGTGTATGTGAGATAGAGGGATATCATATCATTTTGTGGGATTGTTAATTTTAATAAGTTTGTAGAAGAGTCGAGTAAGGGAGTCTTTGAGGGTTGGGTCACATGATGAGGAGCCTTGTGTGATCTAGTCCACCTCACAGAGGGTTCCTACCCTTAATATTGATTGTATTACTAAAGATGTAATGCACGCAGCGTAAGATTTTGCAGCAGATTAAATAAAAGAGAAGAGAAGCCAAATCTTTGTGGACGTAGCCCCAAGAGGGGGTGAACCACAGTAAAACTTGTGTTATGTGTGATTGTTAATGAATGTTTACTTTATGTTGATCATTATCTTGAATGAATAGTTAAACTAGTTATATAAACATGCATGCATATGTTTAAATATGAATGAGGAATACAAGTACTTGAATAATTAACAAAGATAATGCATAAAGAAGGAAGAACACAATCCCATATCTCCACTCGGTCCTAGATTGCAAACACCTGAGTATTGCAGTCACCCATAAATACCTGTTAAGACAACAGAAGTTCCAAACTCGGGTAGAGGATTTGCAAGAAGCCTTACAACTGGAAGAGAACCAGTATCAGAAGATAGATCTATCAATAGAGGAGCCGAAGGAGGATTTGAAGAATCTAACATTTCAACTTAACTAGAATAAGGGAAAAGAGAAAAGGGAAGTTGTTTGGTGTACCCTATGCAGGAAAGAAGGACACCATAAGAACAAATGTCCAACTTTTGCGCAGTATATGGAAATAGGTGTATCAAATACCTTGCCAACAAGAGGACCATGGTGCGATATTTGTAAAATTCATAGGCATGATCCATATCATTTTCCAATGATGCAGAAGTATAATATAGTACCCAAAAGTTCATATTTCAATTTTTGCAAGTCAGTGGGTCATGATGATAAGGTTTGTAGGACGATGGAGCTGATGAGAGAAACAAGTTCAGATACTTATATGGTGCAAGTAGAAATGATGACAGGACAAGCTACACCTCAGTTCAACCAGGTACCACCACCATACAATAATGTGCAACAACAGTACAACAATGTGAAACCAAAATACAATAATGTGCAGCCACACTATAACCCCGTGCAGTATAACCAGGTACCTCAGTACAATGCACCATGAGGATATCAAGGTGGATATAGAGGTGGATTTGGATGAATCAGAGGACCAATAGTGTGCCACAATTGCCAAAAACCAGGAAATTATGCAATGGATTGTCCACTTCCACCAGCGAAATGTATATACTGTCGCACAACAAACCATGACACAGAAGTCTATCCAACACTCTTGGGAAAGATCCAGGAAAAAAGGAACTAGAACAACCAGAATGTCCAGTGGATTTATGTAGAAGCTAGGGATGATAGGAGAAACATCAATATAGTCACTCGAGAAGGAGCCAAGATAGGAACCGATGTAGCAAACCAAGATCCAGTGCAACACTAATGGGTTAAGAAGAATATTGAGCCACATAAGTAGTTTGATGCATGAAAAAAAAATAAAACATTTAAGGAGGCCAAACAGGGGTTTCTCAAGAAAAATGATGCGTCTACATCAGTCATGCAACAAACTCAAAACTCACCAATGTATGATATGCCCTCCTCAATGGACCATACCAGTAAAGGATAACCTTTAGAGAAAGTAAGTACCATAAAGATGTTTTTGCAATCTTGTGTTAAGTTATTGAATGATCCATCATCTATTAAGATCTTACAAAATATTCTAGAGAAATGCAACACGGAGGTAGAAGGGAAGTTAGATTATAAAACAGTCAATCACCTCCATACAAGAAGAAGGACAAGCAGAGAATTTAGACTAAATGCTAATATTGGAGATTTCAACATGGGAGATATTATACTGAACTTAGGCTCTAAAGTAAATGTCTTACCGAAGAAGACATGGAAGTGTATGGGAGAAACCACACTAGGTTATTCACTTGTCCAACTGAAATTATCAAATCAACACAGAGTGTTACCAATTGGAAGGCTTAAAGGTGTGACAGCAGATTTGGATGGAGTGTGCACTATGGAAGATTTTGAAGTAATAGAGATAATAGATGCCACAACACCTTACCCAACATTGCTTGGATTGGATTGGGTATTCGATAACCAGGCTATAATCAACTTGAAGACAAGAAAAATTACTTTTGAATCAGGATAATATAGAGTCATTGCATCATTGGATCCTTCAGAAGGGGAAAGGTTTTTAGAGGCCACTTGTTTGGATCTAGAAGAAATAAACCAGTTGTACAGAACTACCGCACAAGAAGAGGATTATGTTAACCCAACTGCAGATGGGGTACTTAGCTAGAGAAGCATTACATCACGTGCTTCTGAATCAAACAATGGTCTGGAGAATTGGAAACAATGATTACATGAAGTTTTCACAAGGAGGTGTGCAAGAATAGATAGTGTAGTAATATGGGTTGGTATAAAGATAAGAGAATCTCTCAGTTTTCATGACTTAAATGACTTAAGGAATTTTTGACAAAATATGAAGAGGAAGTGTTATAAAATCAGAGGCTCTTAGTCCTAGATATTTCACTCAAGGAAACACCTACAAGATGGTGGGGTGCGCACAAAGAAACAATTCAGGATTGGTACCAATGTAAATGATTACTTCACATTAGACTTGGTGCAGAACCAGGGAGCAATAGAGTTCAGAAGTATGATGGGAAAGGCACACTAGTTGAACACTTGGAGAAGTGTAGAACACAATGGAGGATGAAACCATTAGAGGAATGGACTCATCACTTTATCCATACATTGGAAGGGATCCCAGGGAACTGGTATATACACCAAGAGATGTGTAGAGGCACTACAGAATGAACAAGATTATAACATAATTTTGTAGTAACTTTCTCATTCGAACATACATTGATTTAGCACTGAAGTTGATACAGGGAGTTATTTATTGATGAACCAAAGGTTGAAATCATGACAAAATATCAACAACAGAACAGAAAGACAGTCAAAGACTTACTCTCATGCTATCATGTCAAAGAGCAAGCACCAGATGAAGATAACTCATGCAACATTCAAATTACAAATATTGAAGGAGAAAGAGAGGTGGAAGATCCATCTCTGGAATCAGAAGTATTTCTTGTAGTAATCAAAGTTAAGAAAGTCAACATTGGGATGAATGAAAATCCTAAAATGGCAAGTATTGTTGACTATTGGGATGAGAAAACATTAGAAAGAATAACAACGTTACTGCACGAATACAGTGACATGTTTCCAACAACCTTTATAGATATGAAAGTCATAGAAGGGGAGCTACGTGAGATGAAGATAACCCTCAAACTTGAGGCTAGACCTCTCTGGAAAATACCCTAGAGATTAAATCCAGTGTATAAGAAGACAGTGAAATAAAAAAATGATCAAATGTTGGAAGCTGGTATCATAGAACTAGTAGAGGAATATGAATGGATCAGTCCTATGTAGTCCAAGAAAATAAACAAGGGGGGATAAGGATTTGTGTAGATCTGGGGAAACTCAATGATGTTTTCTTACATGAACCTTTCCCTACCCCTTTGATGCAAGAGCATCCCCTTCAGCAATTAAAGAGGCCAGGTGGAGGACAACTTAGCACCAGCGCACATATTTTAAATTGTTTTTGAATTCCAAGGAGGGCACGTCATTATGTTTTGAAAGGATTGAAATTTAAAGCTTTTAAATGTTTTGAGACAAGAGCCATCACAAAAGGCCGCCGAAGTTGTAATCATTTTAATTATCATATAAGGTTGTACAGATACTGAGTATCGACTCATATCTGAGTGTAATTACCATTCAATGTAATAGTCCTTAGTAGATGAATGTATTAACTATGATAGGATAGCACAAAGGTAGCCTGGAGGGAAGGCTCGAGAAGCCTCTCCATGTATAAATATATGTATATTATGCCCAAATGAGGTTGATGAATGTTATTGTTATTGATGCTGAGAGAGTTGTTGAAGCTTATAGTGAATCGAAGAGAGTTGTATGAACTCATGTACATACTTGATTCAAGGAATACAAATAGAGAGGTTTGATTCCAAATGTATGGTGTTCTCTGTTATTGAATCCATTGAATGTATGTGATATTTCTTTCTGTTTAATTTGTTTATGTGTCTTTTATGCATGGATATGATTTTCATGGTTAAGTGTGGAAACCTTTGATGTTTCTATAAGTTTCAAGTGTTTCACTTATAGACACGTTTTGATGACACTCCAGGAGAATAGAGGGAAGAGGAGTTTGATCCCTCCTGAGTCCCAAAGTCCAGAATTGATATGGACCATTGATTAGAGGAAGGACATGTGGTAATGGATCCAAAATTATGGAGGTACAACACTCCAGAGGAAACATAGTCCAGCATTGTGAGAACTCATGAAGGCCAGAAGGTCGGAGTCCATCCCAGTCGTCCATTGGAGGAGGAATCGTGGTGACAAATCCCACATTTTCGGGATGTAGCACTTCGACAAATTTGTGTCATTTGAAGACAAGAAGAAAATCCTCGAAGTCCCAAAAAGAATCCTAGTCATCAATCAGGAAGGGGACACGTGGAGGAAGGAGAGACCTTTCAACGTTTCGACGTCAAGAGATATGAGAGGTTGTATTGAGTGGATGACCAAAAGAAATCACTGAATCCTGAAGAAAATAAATTTGAACCATCCATCCATCAGAGATTGAGGATCGTCGATTTAATACTTGGGCGTATTCGTCGATTCAGCAATCCAGGAGATTTGTGAAAAAGTGTTGTGGAAAAATCGTCGAGGCCCAGAGTGCTAAATAGGCATAGATCCATTGATCTGGTGGTGGAATAAGAGTCGCTCAATATGCCCTTTTCGACAAACGACACTTTGTGAGTTTTATGTGTGTTGGTGCGATCAAAAAATCGTCGAAGACCGAAACAACGAAGTTTGAGCCATTGATCTCGGTGCTTGTTGAGAGACGTTGATCTTGCTGCCTATTGTTCGGCAGTTCGCGGATTGCACATTCGGAGATAAGAAGGGTAGAAAGTCCAGAAAATTTTGGGTATTAGAAGTTCGTTCCACGGTTTTGGCCCTCGATCTCTGAGGAGGCTCTGCTAGTGCTCGAGGACTCCTGAAGAAGCGAATTTGCATTTGGGAAGTAAGTTTGAGGACTTTAGTATTGAAATTTTGGGCTTGGAGGGAGCCCGTGAGCTAATTTCAACTCTCGACTAGAACAATCCTAGACTAGGAGGTCGTTTGGACCCTGGGATAAGGTGGGGTCTGCAACAAGTGGTATCAGAGCCTGAATTAAGCTCCATGTGAAGGAAAATTCAGAACTATGCTTCCCAGAAGACGCGCAGAGAGACCTGCAGCAAATCGAGCGATGGAACGAGAAATGAGGCAACTTCGTGTGAGATTAGATGCCATGGAGACAATGCAGAGAAGAAAACCTAATGTTGGTGACATCAACAAAGCTAAGAGTGAAGAAATGGAAGTTGAAGGAGTTGCAAAAGAATACATTGCAGAGGAATGCTTGTTGAAAGTGGTTGTAAAAATGGGAGCCAAAGAAAAAATGGAAGTCTCGATGTATGAAGGCAACTTGGACATGCAACGCTATGGTGGGATGAACTGCAAGATGACATATGACACAAAGGTAAGAAAAAAACAAAAAATTGGGATAGGATGGTAGCTAATTTAAAATCTAAGTTCATACCCAAAGACTATCAGATCTATTTGTTCAGGAGGTTGTAGAACTTGAGATAGAAAGGCTTATCAGTGAAGGAGTACACTGAGGAGTTTTACAAATTGAACATCAAAGTAGGACATCAAGAGAGATATGAGGAAAAGGTTTCCAGGTATATTAATGGCCTGAGGTATGAAATCCAAGAGGAAATCAGTATGATGAAAATGAAAACGGTGGAAGATGCTTATCATGCAACATTAAGAGCAGAGGAGAAGTTGGCGAGGAAACAAATCCAACAAAATAGAGGAAAGAGCCCAAGCATAGGCAAGGGAACTGTCTGAGAGAAGTTCTAGAAACCCAAGCCTGAAGCTGGAAAGAATCACAGTCATACAAAAAGAGGAGGAAGTTCCTGAGGTGGAAAATATGGTTGAAGAAACTCTTTTTCTCGAGGAAGAGGAAGAGACAGAGGAGGAGAAGTGAAATTATATGCCTGTGGAAAGACATGGCATATTTCTTGGGAATGTCCAGAGAGGAAGAAGAAACAAGGAGGTGGAAAAGATCACATTTCTGAAGCTCAAAGAAGGAATGTTGAGGCAGAAGCAACGGAAGATGGGAAATCCCTCATGATGAGGAAAGTTCTCTTAAATCCAGAGAAAGAAGCAAAAGATCTAGTTCAAAGAAACAGTTTGTTCAGGACTACTTGCAAGACCAAAGACATGGTATGCAAAGTAATCATAGACAGTGGGAGCACTAATAATATGGTATCCACATAAATGGTGGAAAAGTTGGAGCTAGAGACAACTGCACATCTGAACCCGTACAAGGTAATGTGGTTGCAAAAGGGACACCAATTCATGGTAATTCAACAGTGCAATGTTGAATTCAAGATAGGAGGTTATAAAGATGAAATTTTGTGTGATGTAATACCCATGGATGTTTGTCATGTTCTGTTGGGAAGGTCATGGAAATTTGACAAAAATGTCATTCATGATGGGCAAAAAACACTTACACCCTTGAGAAGATTGGTCGTACACACATGTTGCTACCAATGGAGGATAAGAAAGTGAAGGAAGAAGACAGCCCAAGTATACTTCTCATGAGTGGGAAGGTTCAAGGAACTCTTGAATGAAGTCAAGAAGGAACATGAGATGCAGTTTGTTGTGGTGAGAAATCCCAGAGTCATCCTTACAAGTACTTTTGTGGATGATCCGCCTGAAGAGATTCAAGAATTGTTGGATAATTTTACTGACATCGTGGTGGATAAGTTACCCCGTTCTTTACCACCCATTAGGAGTATCATTCATCACATTGATCTTATTCTAGGAGAAATTTTTCCAAACAAAGCATCATATAGGTTGACACCTCAAGAAAATGAAGAGATCAATAATCAAGTCCAAGAGTTATTGGATAATGGTTTAGTCAGAGAAATTTTGAGACCATGTGTAATACCAACTGTGTTGAGTCCAAAAAAATATGGAGGCTGGAGAATGTGCACAGCTTCTAGAGCCATAAACAAGATCACCATCAGGCATAGATTCCCTTTAACTAGAATGGATGATTTGATGGATTGCTTGAGTGGAGCAAATTATTTTTCCAAGATATACTTGAAGAGTGGCTATCATCAGATAAGAATGAGAGAGGGAGATGAATGGAAGACAACATTTAATACAAATGAAGGGTTGTATGAGTGGCTTGGCATGTCATTTGTCTTGAAAAATTCCCCAAGCACATTCATGAGGTTGATGAATGAAGTACTCAAAGACTTCATTAGTAAGTTTGTAATTGTGTATTTGGATGATATTTTAGTCTTCAGTAAAATTGAAGAAGAGCACTTAAGGCACTTGACATTAGTGATGAGGAGGTTGTAGCAGGAGAAGTTGTTGATAAATATGAAGAAATGTTCTTTCATGAAGACATAACTCATATAATTGAGTTTTGTGATCTCTTCAAATGAATTGAAGATGTATCCAGAGAAGGTGAGGGTAATCAAAGAATGGCCTTCTCTGAGAAGCATATTTGAGGTCATAAGCTTCCATGGATTAACAAGTTTTTATAGGAAATTCAGTGGCATTTGTGCACCCATATTGGAAACTATAAAGAAAAGCACAAGTCTTTTAATTGGATAGAGGAAGATGAAAACATCTTTAGAGTATTGAAGGGGAAGATAACATAACGACTAATTATGGTTCTACCGGTTTTTAAGAAGATATTTCAAGTGAGATGTGATGTAAGTGGAGTAGCTATTGGTGCAGTCTTGAGCCAAGACATTAATCCTATTTCTTATTTCAGTGAGAAGTTGAATGACACTAAGAGAAAGTATTCAACGTATGATAAGGAGTTTTATGTTGTAATACAAGCTCTAAAAAGGTGGAGGCGCTATCTTATTCCAAAGGAGTTTGTATTGTACAGTGACAATCATGCTTTACATTTCATAACTAAACAGGATAAGTTGAGCCAAAGACATGCTAAATGGGTAGAATTCATGCAACATTTTACTTTTGTTATTAAGCACATTAGTAGTAGAGTTAACAAATTTGTTGATGCTTTGAGCAGGACATGTCTGATTATGCAGGAATTTCAAGTGGAGACCTTAGGGTTTGAACACCTTAAGGAAATGTATCGTGAAGATCCATATTTTAAAGAGGATTATGAAGCATGTGAGAACCCTTCACTAATGGACAGACACCAGTGGATAGAGTATCTAATTCAAGATAGACTAGTGTTCAAAGGAATCCAAGTATGTATTTTTAGATGCTCAATGAGAGACAACCTGTTGAAAGAAAAATACAATGAAGGATTGGTTGGACATTTTGGCCATTGCAATACTTATGCACAACTGAGTTCTCCATACCATTGGCTAGGTATGAGATCCGATGTAAATAAATTTGTGGATAGATGTAGAGTCTTCCAGTATGCAAAAGGGAAACAATAGAACGTTGGTCTGTATCAGTCATTGTCTATTCCATACATGTTGTGGGATGCAATAAGCATGGATTTTGTGTTGGGATTGCCAAGAAACCAGAGGGGGAGTGATTCAATATTTGTAGTAGTTGATAGATTTTCAAAAATGGCACATTTCATACCATGTAAAAAAATGAGTGATGCTACTCACATAGAAAATTTGTTTTTCAAGGAGGTTCTGAGATTGCATGGCTTGCCTCAAAGTATAGTCTCGGATAGAGATACCAAATTCATGGGACACTTTTGGAGAACTCTATGGAAAAGGTCGGGCAAAATTTTGTCTTTCAGTTCATCATGTCACCTTCAGACAGACGGATAGACTAAGGTGGTAAATCAAAGTTTAGGGAATTTGCTGAGAATTTTGGTCACTGAATATCACAGTTAGTGGGATCAAATTTTACCCTAGGCAGAGTTTTCTTATAATGACTCTCCAAATCGAAGCATGGGAAAATTTTCATTTCAAATAGTGTATGGAATGCATTCGAGAGGAATTTAGGAGTTGAGGGATTTGAAACATAATGAGTTCTGAAGTGGAGGAGAAGAATACTTTGTTGCAGAGATGCAGAAGCTTCATGATCAGATAAAGATTCAACTGCAGGATAACAGTCAGAAATATAAGAGTCGAATTGATCAGAAAAGGAGAGAGGTTCATTTCAAAGTTGGAGATCAAGTTTTAGCACACTTGAGGAAGGAAAGGTTCCCCGGGGGAACATATAAGAAACTAAAGATGAATAAAATAGGACCATGTAAGATCCTCAGAAATTTTGATGCAAACGCTTATGAGATTGAGTTGCTAGAGGATGTGGGAATATCACCCATATTTAATATTGCAGACATGTACCCTTACATGATGGATGATATAGGAGGATCAAATGATCAAAAGGATATTCAGTGGGAGAAGAATATGCCAACAACAGAAAATCCATAGATGGAGAAAATCATAGATCATAGGATTAGTAAGAAGACCAAGAGGAAGACTTATTTTGAGTACCTAGTGAAGTGGAAGGGCCACCCAACAAAGGATGGTAGTTGGGTGAATGAATATGACATTCAGAAGCATGGAAAAACAGTGCAGGAGTTCATGGATAGGAGTCCATGAATTTTTGGCCAGAGGAGTATGATGTAGGAGCATCGCCTTCAACAACCAGGTGGAGGACAACTCAACACCAACACGCAAATATTAATTTTTTTTAATTCCAATGAGGGCGCGTCAGTCTGTTTTGAAATGATTGAAATTTAAAGCTTTTAAATATTTTGAGGCAAGAGCCATCACATAAGGTCGTTGAAGTTGTAAACATTTTATTTATCACATAAGGATGTACAGATATTGAGTATCAACTCATATCTGAGTGTAATTACCATTCAATTTAATAGTCCTTAGTAGATGAATGTATTAACTATGATAGGATATCACTAAGGTAGTCTGGAGGAAAGGCTCGAGAAGCCTCTCCATGTATAAATATATGTATTTTATGCCCAAATGAGGCTATTGAATGTTATTATTATTGCCACTGAGAGAGTCGTTGAAGCTTTTGGTGAATCATAGAGAGTTGTATGTGTTATCCCCCACTTTTAGGGATAACTAGGAGATCATGTCTCGAGGCCCACAGGTCCTAAACATGGAGTACCGAGACCAGGATTGACTTTAGCATGGCTCTAGAGGGCCCACCTTTTCTTTTTCTTCCAGCGTCTTTGTCTTGTCAGCAGCAGCAACATCCATCACCATCGACTTGGTCCTGTGTCAGAGATGGTTCTTGCTCCATGAGGTAATTAGTCTAGGTATCATGGTATGTGTCACTCTGATCATCAAAACCATTGAATGTATACATTTGATTACTTTTATTTCTAACAACTGCTTGGATCTTACACTGGCCCAATTGACCATGTTTGGGGGGATTGATAGGGTGCCCTAGCAAGCCTATGCCCGTAGGTTTTGGTTTTCCACTAGGGGGATTTATGAAAATCCATCATCATAACACCATTGTTTCATCTTTTTTCCCACTCACTTACCCCATTCCATTTATCTAGGCACTGGGTTGACCTATTTTCAGGATTGCACCTTATCTCATGGGAAGAAGGGGCTAAAGGCCCAGAAGGTAAAATCAAGATGGTAAAAGACAAAATCCTAAGAATAAGACCTCGAGATGCTTCGCCCAGGGATCCCCGAGAAAGCAATAAAAGGCTTCTCAGCAAGAAACAAGAGGGACTTGAAAAAATAACAAAACAAGACCTAAACAGAGGATAGGGGATCTCATCATGAGCCAACCTATTATGTCCATGGGTACCTAGCAGTATGATATTTCCACCAGCTGGTTACCATGCCAGGGCAGTGACCCTTGGTTGCATGGCCAAGGGAAAGGGGGTCTCATCACGAGCTAGCCTTCTCATTTCTATGAAAGTACTTGTGGGTAACGCTCTCACCACTGGTCACCATGCCAGGGCAGTGTCCCCTAATTATCTCTTGAACAAAAAAGGGAAAAGCAATAAAAGAATAAAGAATAAAAGGCAAGAATGGGCTTGGAAAAAATGCATCCAGGACAGGTACAACTCACATTCTACAAAGGCACACATAGGTAACATGTTTTTCATCCTTGGCCCTCATTGCACCCACCTGCTTGGACATCCCCTGACCACATCACCCACTTACATGGCTTGGATGAGGTCTCTTCCTAGAACTTTCCTCTTCCAGTGGACCCTAGCCTAATAGGACACCTTGTCTTTTTCTACAGACTTGTATTGTAGGCTTGTGTAACATCTTTGAGCTGTTAACTGATGTATTAGGGATTTTATACACATGTTTGATAATATTGATGATGAGATGTGATTGACATTGCTATGATTCCTGTGACTGATGAGCCCATGGAGGGCATATTTTTTGATGTGCAGGATCATGCCCGACGAACAGGTACCATTTTGGACCGGTACACATGGGGAGATGATCAGTTCGAACCTCCATGGGGCTAAAGAGCCCATCATATGGATGCTAAGACCCCATCAAGGGGCAGAGACAAGACAGAGATGGATCAAGGTCTTTGCACCAGAGAAAAAGAGGACATTCCACCAGAGGCACTTTGGCATAACTTGACCTAGGGGGATTGACCCTCTTCCAGTGGAACGTTGGCCTTGGAAGGCCTGGGACGTCACCCTTGATGACCATGACTTCATCCAGCCTGTTGGACATATTGGGAGGGAGACTGGGCATATTGGCATGTGTGGCATGATGGAGGAGCCCAAGAGAGGGCTAACGTTTTGCTCCATGATGCTCCATTTTACCTAAAAGGGGCTAACGTCTCCTTTGGAGGGGCTTTATGTCTCTCTTTAGCTTGATTAGGATTTTAAATTAACATTTTAATGTAAAGCAGTATGATTTTAAGTATTTTGGCCCTGTCGGCCCTTTTAATGACCTAAATGTAAAATTAGGTCATGGTATTGTATAAATGAAGGATTTTCACCTTCATTTTTTCATCACAACTTATTCACTCCATAAGAAGGTCTGAAATTTGCACCCTCTCTTGGGTTATTGGCTAATTTAGTGATGCGCACTTGTTGAAGGAGGATCTTTTTGGCATAGTTTGGCTTTTCTCTTAATGGAAGGTGTTACAACTAGGGTTTGCAATGCTTTTTTCTTGGTGATATGTAAGTATTTTTTCTGCAAAACTTCCTAAATGAATGGTTGTAGTTTCATTTCTTGCATATGTTTATAATTTCGCTGAATAAAACCCTAGGTGACAAGCACACAAGTAGGTCCTTGTCTCATGTCCCCATTGAGAGAAATTTTTTAGCCATTGATTGAAGAAGGAGAGAGCCTAATTGTTGCTACACTCTCTTTCTCTCTTCATTTATTTCTAGCCATACTATCTATAAGCAGAGAAGAAGGAGATGCCTTAAGCCTAGGTTTTCTACACTTTGGGCCAATTTTTCTAGGGTTTGTTGGTAGCGCCTTGCTGTAGCAACACTTTTCTTCATAAAACCCTCTAGTCTTGGTTTTATGCTTCATCATCAGCTAGCCATCATTTCCACCGAGTTAAGGAAGGGGGAGAGAGAACCGAGGCCTAGTTCTCCTACACCAAGTTGAGCCTCTCTCCCCTAGGGTTTTGACTTTGAGGCCTTGCCTTAGCAACACCTCAAAGATCCTCCCTCTAGTCCTTAGTCGTTTATACCTTTGCCTCCTTTAGCTCTTGTGTCCTTACTATTTGACTCCATTAACCCTAAGGCACTGATCTAAAGACCTCATGCGTTGAAGTGAACTTGATCATAAACAATTTTCAAAATTTTGAATCAAACCCTAACTTCACTAACCCTAGCTTATAAACTAACCCTATTGACTAAGTGTTGTCGTCATCTCTTGATATTAGCACCTTTGTGTAGCTAAACATTTTTCTTTATAAGAAATTGAATGGTGATTAAAGGAATTAATTGAATGAAGTGTTGATTTATTGCATTGAATGCCACATTATTCCAGCATTTATTGAAGAAGTGATATTATTTTTATTTCTATTTTATAAACATTGACTTCATCAATATTTATTGTCAAATTGCTTATATGTTTATCAAATAGTCACTGATTTATATGAAGTACTAACCCATTGAGCTAGCTTGCACATATCAGTTTGTTGTTGCTTTGTCTCAGGCAGGTATATCTCTTTGGGGGGTTTTACTTTATTATTTGGCGTTTGGGTCGGACTATCTTCTCGGTGGTGAATTGTGAGGGGGAAATAACTACTTTATCCTGTAATCCTTTGCCTTCTCAAAAACCCAGGTCATTGGGGACGTCTCCCCTAGGCCTTACCACGCTAAAGAGAAAGAACCATCCCATTGTGGTGACATTGGGTGGGATTGGTTCCTATTACTCCAGTTTGAACTTAAAACCTTAAGCCTTTTATCCTTGCTACAAACTATGTGATAACATTTTGGCGCCACTGTCGGGGAACACTGAGTCAAACCTTCCTCAAATGACACTTTTCGGTAAGCCTTGTCTCTAGAGTATTTATCTTACAAAGCTTACCTGGAGACTCCACTTAGGGTGTTTTCCCTTTATTCTTTGATGATTTCAAGCAAATTATCTGGTGACTCCACAAATAACTGATGATGACCTGCAGTGGGCGTCAGTACATATCTCAAACTACTACTATGGCCTCTACGAATCCTGTCTTCCCCATGAGTTCTCCCAATTGGTCTCACAAAGAACTTTTTGGCCCTTGGGACTTAGCCAACACCCCAGGAGGACTGCATGATCTACCTAGTAAGGTCGACTCCTGGATACCTAGATTTTTAGGATAAGATGGATCCTATGGAAACTCTCACTTGACCAAGTTCTATGATGTTTTCCCATTTAACCAATCCAAACAAGAACACCCTGATGTCTTTTTAAGGCTCTTTGTGAGCTCACTCACTGGAAGTGCCAAAAGATGGATTAACAAACTCTCGAAAGGAAGCATCAAAACCCCTGAAGATATTGAACAAGTCTTTAAGAAAAATTAGTGTGAAAAGGAAAGCATGGATTCCATTTACTCTCAATATACTAATATTTGCAAGGGTTCTAGTGAGGGCATTAGGGATTTCAATGATAAGTTCAATCTTCTCCTCAAAAAGGTCCGACCTAACTTAAACTTAGAAGAAGCTATCCTTAAACACTACTTGAACTCATTGGAAGCAGTTTTGCAGTTTACTCTCAAAGATCAGTCACCCTTGACTCTAGAAGAAGCATAAGATTTCGCTTACCAGATTGAGAGGAACCTTGAATTTGAAGACTACATCTATCAGGTTAATCTCTCGCACAATAATAACCCTTAGAAATCTAGTGATGAGGATATCACTGAAACTGAACCCAATCTCCCAGAAATCCTTGAGGTAAAACCCATGCCTCCCAAAAGGAAATGGAGCACAAATTTCTCAAACATCAACGATGTCTTGAACTTATCAAGACAACATGAACCATCCAAGGGTTTGGGTATGGCCACTCATAAAAAACCTACTTTTGAAGATTCTTTATTTGTCTTGAACACACCAATGTTAGAAAATCAAGATATGATTGAAACCAATAAGGATCCAAAAAATAGGTCTGAAGAGCCCTGGGTGCATAGTGGAACCAATTTAAGCACTAGTATGTCATGTATCTTGCAAAGGGTTAAAAGAATTTGTGAAATGTTGAAAATTTCTTTTCTAACAAAGCAAGACCCGGATGACCAATTATCTTTTGAGGGGATTCCCACACTATTACAGACCAGTCATTTTGAGCAAGATGAGAAAACACCCTCTTCCTTATTAACAAATGATCCTGGACCTAGTGACTATAATTCGGTGGATCCATACTTGTTTCAAGATTGCCCCACTTTTCCCTTGACAGAAGAAGATACAAATTGGGGTGATTATCCTGACGATACCTTTGATGTCTCTGAATATTTGGATGAATATGGCTATCCAGTATAGAGAGAAGTTGGTATCGTTGAGTGGAGCGAAAAAAATTTCAAGGACATAAAAGTTACAAATGCCTTAAAACCTACAAACATTATGGATGAAAACCCTTGGTGTTTTCAATGTAGTGAAGCACATTGGGAGCATGAATGTCCTTACAATAATGGTGACCATCAACAAGTGAAAAATATAGGCCACGTCATAGAAGGCCCTCAAATATATATCATCATTGAAGAGCATTAAGAGGGCATAAAAGAGGCAGCTAGGTAGGCCAGAATGGCGGTAATAAACAACCTAGACCAAGAATCAAAAGAAAAGTTAAAGAAACAAGAGTTTCAGGTGTATAAAAGAAATAAGCTAAACCAACCTGCCACTGACCAAACAAAACCCCCACCTTTGGGTGTACTTCTTCCCAAGACATCCAAGACTGAAGGGGTTAACTTGAACTTTGAATTTGAAGGGGCACTATCCAAGATGCATGTAACTATTCCCCTGAAAGAAGTCATTAAGGTCCCATCTGTCAAAGAGCGTTTTGACAATTTCTTTCAAGGATCAAGTGGACCCATAGACCCTCCTATCATGTTGCAAGCCAACCACTTCAGGTTCCAATACGACGAACATCCTCCTTTCTTCCTGACCTTGATAATGAATAACAAGAGCCTCAACAACTATGTGCTAGATACAGGGGTCGGTGCTAACATGATGTCCCTCAAGGTCATGCAACAACTAGGTTTGAAAGTCACACGACCTTACAGGAATGTGTGTGGTTTTGAGTCTAAATCCATAGCCACACATGGGGTGATTGAGAATGTCGAAGTTTTCCTTAAAGAATACACCGAGAAAGTCATCTACATGGACATAGTGGTCGTGGACATCCCATATGTGTGGGGGATGTTATTGTCTAGGAAGTTTTCCTCAAAACTTGGAGGTACTCTTGAGATGGACCTCACTTATGTGAATGTACGCTTGAAAGATGGAACTGTTGGTCATCTCCAGAACATAGCTGTGACTACAACTCATGTGCAAGAGCCTAGTGATCCTAACACAGATGACATTAAATGGCTCAAGAAAGAGGAATACCAAAAACTCCTAGACTAGTTCAAAAGAAAGGAAGTCAGGATGGTGAAGATACTAAAGAAGGAAAAAGATGATGTACAAATCCATCCGTCCCAATAGGAAGTCTTTACAGTAGAATCCCACCCACCTTCCTCTGCACAATACACCAAGGTTGTTCAAGGAATGACCAATTTTAAAATCAGAGAGTACGAGGAGGGGGACATAGTATGGATGTGGGATGCCAACAAAGGGGAGCCTACTAATGTCAAAGGGAGCACTCAATTTTGGCTTGGCCCTTTCAAAGTTGGAAGAAAGTCGATTAATGACTCTTATTACCTGTCTACATTGGAAGGATGAAGGCACACAGTGCCGGTCAACGAGTGCCTCCTCAAACCCCACCAGGATGGGGGGACCTGACATCACAGGTAAGTACAGGATAGTAGGCATTTTGCATTCGTGTATTATATCATTTGCATTGCATGTTAGTTTGTTTCCACATTTACATTATTGATTGTTTTATTTCAGTATATATATCTATGTATACTAGGGTGGCATTACCACCCCAATTTTGTTACTAATGTTTCTTTTGAGATCGAGCAGGTTAGCAGGTTATGCCAGATATGCTTAGGTTCTCATGCACTCTACGGTGAGCACATGTCCCCGAGTTGAAGCCATATGTTATCCCCCACTTTTAGGGATGACTAGGAGATCATGTCTTGAAGCCCACAAGTCCTAGACATGGAGTACCAAGACTAGGATTGACTTTATCATGGCCCTGGAGGGACCACCTTTTCTTTTTCTTCCAGCATCTTTGTCTTGTCAACAGCAGCAACATCCATCACCATCGACTTGGTCCTGTGTCAAAGATGGTTCTTGCTCCATGAGGTAATTAGTCCAGGTATCATGGTATGTGTCACTCTGATCATCAAAACCATTGAATGTATGCATCTGATTACTTTTATTTCTAACAACTACTTGAATCTTACACTGGCCCACTTGACCATGTTTGGGGGGATTGACAGGGTGCTCTAGCAAGCCTGCTCCTATAGGTTTTGGTTTTCCATTGGGGGGATTTCTGAAAATCCATCGTCTGCTCCCATCATAGCACCATTGTTTCATCTTGTTTCCCACTCACTTACCCCATTCCACTTTTTTGGGCACTAGGTTGACCTATTTTCAGGATTGCACCTTATCTCGTGGGAAGAAGGGGATAAAGGACCAGAAGGTAAAAGCAAGCTGGTAAAATACAAAAGCCTAAGAATAAGACCTCGAGATGCTTTGCCCAGGGATCCCCAAGAAAGCAATAAAAGGCTTCTCAACAAGAAACAAGAGGGACCTGGAAAAATAACAAAACAAGACCTAACCAGAGGATAGGGGGTCTCATCACGAACCAACCTATTAGGTCCATGGGTACCTAGAAGTATGACATTTCCACCAGCTAGTTACCATGCCAGGGCAGTGACCCTTGGTTGCATGGCCAAGGCAAAGGGGGTCTCATCACGAGCCAACCTTCTCATTTCTGTGAAAGTACTTATGGGTAACGCTATCACCACTGTTCACCATGCCAGGGCAGTGTCCCCTGATTAGCTCTTGAACAAAAAAGGGAAAAACAATAAAAGAATAAAGAATAAAAGGAAAGAATGGGCTTGGAAAAAATGCATACAGGACAGGTACAACTCGCCTTCTACAAAGGCACCCACAGGTAACATTTTTTTCATCCTTGGCCCTCATTGCACCCACCTTCTTGGACATCCCCTGACCACATCACCCACTTACATGGCTTGGCTGAGCTCTCTTCTGGGAACTTTCCTTTTCTAGTGGACACTAGCCCAATAAGACACCTTGTCTTTTTCTCCAAACTTGTATTGTAGGCTTGTGTAACGTCTTTGAGCTGTTAACTGATGTATTAGGGATTTTATGCACATTTTTGATAATATTGATGATGAGATGTGATTGACATTTCTATGATCCCTGTGACTGATGAGCCCATGGAGGGAGTATATTTTGATGTGCAGGATCATGCCCGATGGACAAGTACCATTTTGGACCGGTACACATGGGGATATGATTACTTCGGACTTCTATGGGGTTGAAGATCCCATCAGATGGATGTTGAGACCCCATCAGGGGCCAGAGATAGGACAAAGATGGATCAGGGTCTTTGCACCAGAGAAAAAGAGGATGTTCCACCAAAGTCACTTTGGAAGAACTTGACCTAAGGGAATTGACCCTCTTCCAGTGGAACGTTGGCCTTGGAAGGCCTGGGATGTCACCCTTGATGACCATGACATCAGCCATCTTGTTGGACGTCTTGGGAGGCAGACTGGGCAGTATTAGCACACGTGGCATGATGGAGGATCCCAAGAGAGGGCTAACGTTTTGCTCCATGATGATCCATTTTCCCTAAAAGGGGCTAATGTCTCCTTTGGAGGGGCTTTATGTCTCTTTTCAACTTGATTAGAATTTTAAATTAACATTTTAATGTAAAACAATATGATTTTAAGTATTTTGGCCCTGTCGGCCTTTTTAATGACCTAAATGTAAACTTAGGTCATGGTATTGTATAAATGAAAGATTTTCACCTTCATTTTTTCATCACAACTTATTCACTCCATAAGGAGGCCTGAAATTTGCGCCCTCTCTTGGGTTATTGGTTGATTTAGTGATGCACACTTGTTGAAGGAGGATCTTTTTGGCATAGTTTGACTTTTCTCTTAATGGAAGGTGTTACAACTAAGGTTTGCAATGCTTTTTTCTTGGTGATATGTAAGTATTTGTTCTGCAAAACGTCTTGAATGAATGGTTGTAGTTTCATTTCTTGCATATGTTTATAATTTCGCTGAATAAAATCCTAGGTGACAAGCACACAAGTAGGTCCTTGTCTCATGTCCCCATTGAGAGAAAGTTTTTAGCCATTAATTGAAGAAGGAGAGATCCTAGCCATTGCTACACTCTCTTTCTCTCTTCATTTATTGCTATCCATACTATCTATAAGTTGAGAAAAGGAGAGGTCTTAAGCCTAGGTTTTCTACACTTTCGGTCGATTTTTCTAGGGTTTCCTGGTAGAGCCTTGTTGTAGCAACACTTTGCTTCATCAAACCCTCTAGTCTTGGTTTTATGCTTCATCATCAACTAGCTGTGATTTCCACCGAGTTAAGGAAGGAGGAGAGAGCACCAAGGCCTAGTTCTCCTACACCAAGGTGAGCCTCTCTCCCCTAGGGTTTTGACTTTGAGGCCTTACCTTAGCAACACCTCAAAGATCCTCCCTCTAGTCCTTAGCCATTTATACCTTTTCCTCCTTTAGCTCTTGCATCCTTACTATTTGACTCCATTAACCCTAAGGCACTTGTCTAAAGACCTCATGCGTTGAAGTGAAATTGATCATAAACCATTTTCAAAATTTTGAATCACATCCTAACTTCACTAACCCTAGCTTATAAACTAACCCTATTGACTAAGTGTTTCCATCATCTCTTGATATTAACACCTTTGTGAAGCTAAACATTTTTCTTTATAAGCAATTGAATGGTGATTAAAGGCATTAATTGAATGAAGTGTTGATTATTGAAGAAGTGATATTATTTTCATTGCTATTTTATAAACGTTGACTTTGTTAATATTTATTGTCAAAATGCTTATATGTTTATCAGATAGTCACTGATTTATATGAAGTACTAACCCATTGAGCTAGATTGCACATATCAGTTTGTTATTGCTTTGTCTCATGCAGGTATATCTCTTTGGGGCATTTTACTTTATTATTTGGCGTTTGGGTCGGATTATCTGCTCGGTGGTGACTTGTGAGGGGGAAATAACTACTTTATCCTGTAATCCTTTGCCTTCTCAAAACCATAGGTCATTGGGGAAGTCTCCCCTGGGCCTTACCACCCTAAAGAGAAAGAACCATCCCATTGTGGTGACATTGGGTGGGATTGGTTCCTGTTATGCCAGTTTGACCTTAAAACCTCAAGTCTTTTATCCTTGCTACAAACTGTGCGATAACAATATGAACTCATGTACATACTTGATTGAAGGAATACAAATAGAGAGGTTTGATTTCAAATGTATGGTGTTATGCATTATTGAATCCATTGAATGTATGTGATATTTACTTATGTTTTATCTATTTATGTGTCTTTTATGCATGGATATTCTTTTCATTGTTAAGTGTGGAAACCTTTGATGTTTCTACAAGTTTCAAGTGTTTCTCTTATGATATCACTGGTGCAAGGAGTGTATAGTGCCCACAAGGAGTGCATAGGCCAAATCAAGATAGACTCAGAAGCTCATAAGAGATAACGTTAATTTACAGTTGAAGTGCAAGGAGTGCACAATTGCTAAGTGGAGAGAAAAGACTGGAGAAGACCCGTGCAAGGAGTGCATTAGGCCAACACTTTGTTTAAGTGTTGAAGAAGTATCGAAGGATATAAGCGCAAGAAGTGCATAAGGGGGATTTTTTTCAAAAATATCTTAGTACAAAAACTTCTCAGAAGTTAAAGGTTGCAAGGAGTGCGGTAGAGGTTTGGGATACCTCAAGGAACAAAGCTCAAGAAGGATGGCGGTCAAAATCCTTGGATAAGATTATTTTATTTCAAGGGTCGAATGGACGAGATTAGTTCGAGAGAATACAGGATCTTTCATCACCCTTAGATATAGAGAAGTAACACAGGGTTTAACCCTACAAGTTGTTAAGACTTCACGTGTTTGGCAGAAGTCATGTGTGGAGCTCAAAAGAGGAGTTATTGAATAGTGAAAATCAACGTTTGAGATCCATTCGAGAGTTTGCAGGAGATCTGGAAATTGCTAGATCTAGAGGAGTTGCGCAAGAGTTAATCGGTGAAGTCCTTTGGACTTCATGCGTTCGGGAGGTTTGGAGTGTAGAGGCATTGCGACCCTCGAAGTCCCAAAGGTCGGAGCTAATCATGGCCATCCAATTGCCAAGGACATGTGTCAGCAGATTGTATACTCCGGTGGAATAGCACTCCTGAGGAAATTAAGAGTGATGATTCTAGAGTGGAGGACCTAAAAGTCTCGAAGCCTCAGAGTTCATTAGGGTCGTCCATCGTTGAGGACACGCGTCGTCAGATCAGAAGATCCAGAGGGTAAACACTCCGAGAGAATAGAGGGAAGAGGAGTTCGATCTCTCCAGAGTCCCAAAGTCCAGAGTTGATCTGGACCATTGATCATAGGAAGGAGATGTGGCAGTGGATCCAGAAGTTCAGAGGTCCGACACTCCAGAGGAAACATAGTGAAACATTGTGAGGAATCGTGAAGTCTGGAGTCCATCCCAAACGTCCATTGGAGGAGGATGCATGGTGACAGATCCCATAGTTTGGGGACATCGCACTTCAAAAAATTTGTGTCATAGTGTAGACAAGAATAAAATCCCCGAAGTCTCGAAAAGCATCCTAGACATCAATCAAGAAGAGGACACGTGGAGGAAGGAGAGACCTTTCAGGGTTTCGGCATTGGGAGAGACGAGAGGTTGTATTGTGTGGATGACCAAAATAAATCACCGAAGCATGAAGAGAAGAAATAAGAACCATCCAACCGTCAGAGCTTGAGGACCGTCGATTTAATACTTGGGCGTATTCATCGATTTGGTGATCCAGGAGATTTGTGAAAAAGTGTTGTGGAAAAATCGCCGAACCCTGGAGTGTGAAATAGGCATAGATTTGTCAATCCAGTGGTGGAATAGGATTCATTTGATTTTCCCTTTTCGACACCCAACACTTTGTGAGTGTTGTGTTTGTTTGTGTGATCAAAAAATCGTCAAAGCCTGAAACAACGAAGTTTGAGTCGTCGATCTCGGTGCTTATTGAGATTCGTTGATCTTGCTGCCTATTGTTCGATAGTTCATGAAATGGGAATTCAAAGATAAGAAGGGTAGAAAGTCTTGAAGTCCCAAAACGTTCAGGGATTGGAAGTTTGCCCCACGGTTTTGGCCCTTGTTCTCCAAGGACGCTCTACTAGTGCTTTGGGACTCCTAAAGAAGTAAATTTTCATTTGGGAAGTAAGTTTGAGGACCTGTGTATTGAAATTTTGGGCTCAGAGGGAGCTCGTGAGCTAATTTTAGCTGCTGACTAGAACGATCCTAGATCGCGAGGTCGCATGGACCCTGGGAGAGGGTGGGGTCTACATCACCCTTTTAAAGATGAAGTCTTAGAGAATGTGGGAGTCCAGGAAGCATATTCATTTACAGATGGATTCTTAGGTCATCAGATCAAAATATTTCTAGAGGATAGGTATAAGACTAGTTTTGCTACATAATGGGAATCCTACCAATATATGGTCATGCCATTTGGACTGAAGAATGCACCAGCCATAGTTTCAAGAGTAGTTATAGCTTCTTTTAAGGAAGTCATACATTAGTTTCCAGAAGTATATCTGGATGACTGGACTGTATATAGTATGTTAAAGGACCATGTAGAAGTGTTAAGACTCATGTTGGAAAGATGCAAGAAATGTTAGATCTCATTATACATCAAGAAATGTATTTTCGATACACCTTTTGGGAGATTGTTGGGACATATAGTGTGTAAACAAGGTTTAATAGTGGACCCTGTTGTTAGCACTAGAAGTCACCCTTAGATTGTATAGAAGGTAAGCCCAGTACCCATCAATTTATATAGTAAATGTAAATGAGTTTTAGGTGATCAAATGGAGAGGACTCAATGATAATAACGTTTTAACTCAGAAATCTGGACTAGCATGCATAAGAAATTGAGGTTTGGAATCAACTTCAGTCAGTAAGTTGGAGTAAGGGTGAATAGAGGGAAGAATTTAGTGAGGAGAGCGTAGAGGTATGTTGTGGACATCAAGTCTTCCAATAGCCTAAGGAGGAAAAACTTAAACGCAAGATCCTCTTGAATTCAAATATCAAAGAAACTAAAAGAAATTATAACAACACTATAATATGACATTCATCATAATAAATTCATAACAATCCATGTGAATTAGTCAATCATGAACTCTCTCAGTATCAGAGGCAAATAAGATGGAGCAAGAAACATGAATTAGATTAACAAAGATGTCTCAAAAACAAATACATAACTAGAGAACCAATGTTCTTCCTCAAAATATTACAATAGTAGGGAGCCTATCTCAACCATTCGACCTTAACAAAATATCAAAACTGAGTATATATACTCAGAACTGTTGCAACTACCAAGAGCGTGATCGAACCACTGCATTCAAAAATTTTAGTCGATTCCTGCTCTCTCAGACTATGCAGGAAATATCATGTCAGACAGGAGCTTGCCTCAGTTATGTGCTTTGCAGGAAAATCTATCTAGAAGGAAGCTTCAGATTGACAATTTGCACTCACGGTCATTCTCAACATTCTTTCCATTTATGGGGTGAGCAGAGGTCTCAACTACCGCCCTTACTTTCAATAACTACCCTCATCAGGATCAGGATGAGGCCTGACACCCATGAATGTTCCAGGTGATGCCCATGACTTCTTTGAGTCGAATCCGATGCCTCGAGTCCATGCAAATCTTCTTCTGTGACCAATACAGGCACTGACCCAAAAGGTGTTTCGCGACTTCACATTTCAGATGCTTCATTATGAGCCACTCTCGACTCTCTCGATTTCCGAACTCACGAGTTGGAGCCTAGAGGGTGCTAGCTCCCTTATTATGGACCCCTCCGATATGAACTCCACTATGACCTGGGGTTTATCTTGAAGGCGCTTCAGGATTTTTTCTTTCGAGAATTTTGAAATATAGTTCCCTTCAAAACTTATGATTCGTGAAACTGTGATTCTGCTGATCTGACGCCATGTACCCCTATAAATTGAACGATCCATATCTATTTCGGGCTTAGGCCATCGGGGATTTGGCACCTTACTCACTTTGAAATTCCCAAAATGGGTTTCTCTGCAGTTTGGATCTGGTGCCACGCGTCCCTCTGGATCAGATGGCTTACGTTAATTTTGTGTTTCAGGACTTCGGACCTTTGACGATTAACTTTAACATTATTTCGAAATCTCAATTCCCTCGATAATTTTCCACCGTTGATCTCTCCCAATGAGATCCACTGCCCAGATTTAATCTTTGCTCGACCATTGATTTCGGGCCTAGAATGAGTCTCTCTAAGTGTTGTGCTTTACACTTATGTCTATGGCCTCCATCCCTTGACAACTTTATATGATAGCACCTGCTAATATTACAGTCATTGTAAACTTACCACCACCAAAATCAATGCATCAATTAAGAGAAACACTAGGACATACAGGCTATTACAAGAAGTTTATAAAGGGGTATGCGCAAATTACTTGACCAATGGAAAAAATGTTAAAAAGGACACCATATTTCAGTGGAATGAGGACTGTTAGCAAGGATTGGGCACTCTAATGGAAAATATGGTGACAAAACCTATATTAGTATTTCCATATTGGGAAAAGATATTTCATGTGCACGTATATGCATCAACTATAACACTTGGATCAATTCTGGTGCAGCTAGGAGCATGAGACTTAGACCATCCTATAGTATTTGCAAGCATAAATTTTTCAGAATCATAGAAGAATTACAACACCACAAAAATAGAAGGCCTAGCTATGGTATATGCACTTCAGAATTTCATGCGCTATTTACTGGGAAAACACTTTAAAATGTTCACAGACCATTATGCCCTCAAATATTTATTCAACAAGACAATGTTGGGGGGGGAGGATCTGTAGATGGCTATTATTATTCCAAGAATTCGATTTCGAAGTAATAGTGAAACTAGTAAAGTTGAATGTAGGACTTGATCTCCTGTCAAGGGTAACCAATGGAGAAGAACCTACTAATTTGGAAGACAACTTCACTGATGCACAATCATTTTCAGTATAGATAGTTGATGAATACTTTGTTGATATTATTGAATACTTAAGTACATTGATTTATCCACAAGACTTTAGCATTGTGCAGAAGAAAAACCTAGTAGTCAGAGCTGCAGACTATCAACTCATTGCAGGTCATTTATACAAGATGGGCACATATAGTATTTTGAGAAGGTGCATGTTCGAACATGAATGACCCAGAATTTTGGTAGAATCTCATGAAGGTATATTTGGAGGAAACTATGCAAGAAAATCCACTGTGTAGAATATATTATGCATAGGATTATGGTGTCCAACAGTCCATAAATAAACCAAGGAATATTGCCAGAACTGTGATGTTTGTCAGAGGGTTGGAAAACCTAATAGAAGGGACAAGATGCCCCTAAGACCATAGGTAACTATGCAGGTATTTGAAAAATGGGCAATAGAATTTTTTGGACCCATTAATACACCAACAAAAAGTTCAGAAGCTAAATATATCACTACTGCGACTGAATACTTAACCAAATGGGCAAAAGAAACACCAGTCAAAGATTGTAGCGCAAAGACAACAACACACTTCTTTTTTGAGAAAGTGATCACCAGATTTGGATGTCCCGGAATATTGATGAGTGATCAAGGCACTCATTTTATTAACAATACCATCAGGGTGATGACTAAGGATTTTGAAGTCTATCACAAAAGAGTACACCATATCATCCCAAGGAAAATGGAACAGTAGAAGCTTTCAATAAGATTTTGGAAAATGCATTGACTAAGATTTGCAATGTTAACAAAGATGATTAGGAATTGAAAATAATAGAAGCACTATGGGCATACAGGACCACATGCAAGAAATTGACAAGACAAACACCATTAAGACTGGTGTATGGGCAGGAAGCAGTGGTGCCATTATAATTTCCGGTACCTAGTCTACATGTAGCAGCGATTACCAACATGACAGAAAGAGTCGTAGTACAGGAGAGGCTAAGACAACTAATGGAAATGGAAGAGGACTTGATTTTGGCAGGATTTCAGTAGGAAGTATAGAAAGCAAGGGACAAATTCTGACATGAAAAACATATCAAAAATAAGAGCTTTAAGGAGGGAGACTTAGTTCTTCTCTATGACAAAAATTTTTTGCAACACCCTGGTAAGTTTAGAGTGCATTGGCTAGGGCCATATGAAGTAAATAATGTCACAAATGGGGGATATGTACAGCTAAAGGACATGGGAGGAACATAACTGAAAGTCATGATCAATGGTAGTCGACTGAAACTGTATAGGGACAATCAACCTACTAACCCTTAAAAGTTACAACGCAGTAAGAAAGTCGTGTAAATCGTGTATCATAGTAGATACTAGGGGAAAATAACAATAAAAAGAAATAAAAAGAAGAAAAAGAAGAAAAAGGAATACAAAAATAGAAAAAGGAAGAAAAACAAAAAAAGATGCAGAAGTTGACTGAAGCACAGGAAACTGCGCAAAAAGTTGTGCGCAACAATTACTGCAACAACATCGGAAGACAACACACAGGAAAAATTACACTCGATTCAAATGCACGCAAAAAGTGAAAAATAGTTATGACCGGGTCTATAAAGGGTGGAAAACATGCATTAGTTCAACACTTAATGATTTTGTTAGCCCAGAGCGAGATAAAAAGTGCATTCCCTAGCTAAGAACTTTACGAAGAAGCGAGCGAGTGTGAGAATTGGATAGAAGATGACACCACCAAATTTCAATGCTCCAGGCCAGTATCTACGGGTTACTCGATAGGGCCAAAGGTGTAAGGAAAGAATGAGACAGCCTGAGAATGTCATTGATCTTGAGGATGTCACTACTTCGGACACAGATTCAATCAACCCAACACGGGTTGAAGAGGAAACATAGACAACACTGCAAGGGGAAATAGGGCAGAGTTTTGGGACTCAGAATGGTATCCTGAACCCTAATCCTAAAACAACCGCTAAACCTGATGAAACGATGGGTCAACGACAAGGCCACAATGAAGAAGAGGTGTTGGTTGAGGACATCACCAACCGGATGGAATATAAAAGGGAAGAAGAGGACACATAAATGGCAAAGGTAGGCCCATCTATGGTCGAGTAGAAAATAAAGGCACATGATGCCACAAACATCACACTTTTGTATCTCCCATACGTAGTGGTCACTTTGGACGATATGCTTGAAAAAATACCAAAACTTAGGTACTTGGACCACGATGTGCGCAATGCGACCAAATTCCCAGAATTAGCCAAAGAGACATACTTAGAAAACCCATGGGAAATTGGACCCCTAGGTAAACTGATAATGGAGCCCGTGTAGTGGATAATGGGGTTGTATAACTCCGACACAATGAACTTCGAGCGCAGTAAAAATGTCGGGCTCTACGTCAAACAGTCAATAGCTCAGGTACACGGTGACATCCTTTAGAGGGATACACCAGTATAGTTGGATGTAGCATTCATCACCAAGATCATAGGATTACTTACATTAGGCACACAGCCAAAGGAGTACTTGGATAACAAGGCATGCAAGAAGGAAATTGTCGAGTTGGTAAAAGCACAGTTTGACACTAGTAGCGGAAATAGGGGCATTGTGCTCAAGGACATCAATGATATTGTGACAAGGTTCGCCAACAATATTATGGCTTGCAAACTGCTGAGGAAATGAAAAAAAGAAGAAGCTCCAGCAAGAGTCCTAATATTAGTCGCGCATTGCGTGAAAGGAGTGATGTTTAGCTGGGCACCACACCTGCTGAACCAATTATTGGTTGATTGCAGAGATGCACAGGATAATGGAACCAAGTTTCACTACTCCTGGCTCATCATTATTATATTCTTGGCAGGGTGGACGAAGCCAAAGTTTTCATCCTTCTTAGATAGGAAAGTAAAATGCTATGTGACTAGATATGAGTTCCTCTAGCGGGCCAAGGATAATAAAAATAAACAAGCAAACAACACAATGTTTGCAATGTTGATGGAAGAAATACAACAATGCACAACAAATGTGTGGCACATTCCTGTGGAGATAATCCAAGAAACATAAGGGATAGCCAAGTTTAAGGAATCCAGGCATCATATGTGGATCCACACCGCAAGGGATCCAAAGAAGGCATGGTTGGAGATGCAATATTGTGTCACCAAAGAAGAAGTTGACCGGATAATCAAAGACTGTCATGCGCAGTGGAAGTTGCTATCAAGAAATCCAGCCATGACACAATCCACCAAGACAAAAGAAAAGGCTGAAGCAGGTTCCTGAGAAAAAAAAACATCCCAGTCGACAACACTAGAAAGGCTGCAACACAAAATCAACAGTCAGGAAGAAGCGCAGTGCCTAAAAGACCAAGGAGGACAACAATAGCAACAAGGATAGACATCCAACAATAGACCAGAAAGGGGGATACATCACAGGCTGGTGAAGAAAGGGTCCAAGTTACAACAAGTGGGGTGCATACCTCACAAACAACAAGGAAGCTAGTGCAGGTAGAAGAGGCATGCAAAAAGAGGAAGTATGTCATGGAAGACCCAGTCATCACCCTGACAGAGGATGATGCTGAGTTAGTCGTAGACAAGGTCCAAGATAGGGGGAAGAGGTGGTTCGTATTGCAGAGGCACAACAAGAAGAGATCGTGGCCAATATCATAGAGTTCCATGAAAATCTAAAACAAATACAAATTCAAGCAATACCATAGGCCATAGTGCAGCAATAGGAAAAGACACAATGACCCCCTGCGTAGAAAGAAGGAGAGAATACAATACAATTGGTAGTAAAAGGCAGGGAGACATTCACAATCACTTGCCAAATGATCAAAATGCATCATGAGACTGCACAAACATCTATGGGGGAAGTTGAGTAGTTTGAATTCATCTTGGCATAGATGTCCACCAAGTTACTATATGGACTCCAGACCATCATAATGAAAGAATTTCAATCCAGAGCCTGCACAGATGCGACTAACTTGGAGGTGGGTAGGGGAGTCATCGAAATGTTACAAATCACTTGCGACCAACTGACCTCAGAGAAAGAGGAGGAGAAAGAACGTGCAAATAATCTAGAACCGGGGATGACAATGGTATATAATCATATCCTAGATAACGCGCAAGCACTAGAAAGGATCCCAGTAGAGAAGATAAAAATTATTTCACAAATAATTGAGGGATATAGGTAGGAAATCGAGGAGATCAAAGAAAATATTAACCCTATGACTCCTCTAGAGGTTCGATAACAAAGAGAACAACAATTTGTACTCCAGATAGTGGAGATGGAAAAAGAAGTAAGGGAAGTCGCATAGTTGTTCAACAAAACCGTGCAGATCTGGACCATTTTAGAAGAATATGATAAGGTCCAACAATGGGACCAATAAGAGGAGAAAATTAGTGCTTCAATACAAAAGAAAAAACAATTACATAAAACAATGAGTATTACGGAGCACTTGAAGGGCACTAAAGAAATGAAGACTCTGCAGACCGAGTTAAAAACAATGCAAACAAATAAGCAAGAAATAAAAACCCAATTGGAACCCCTCTAGGAACAAGAATCATAGGTGATTGTGCAGTTGGAGGAAGAGAAGACAAGTATGGAACAAGCACATTCAGAGGGCGCAACAGTACTACAAGAAGAGATAACAACCCATACAGTCGATACGCTAACAAAAAAAGCTGCGTAGATGAGGGGAAAAGGAAAGGAACTATCAGAGAAGTTCCATAGCTTGGAAAAGACAATACAGGGAGTGCGCACCACATGAGTGGCTCAGGACGAGCCACATGTCCGTGTTGGGGGCCTATTGGGCGCAGGCCTATTTTGAGAAGGAAGTATATTCTGGGTGCAAGCCTATTTTTGGAGAAGGATCTGCTCTGGGGAAAGACCTATTTTTGGAAAGGAAGACCTAATTTTGGAGCACGCGGAATAGGTGGCAAGAAAGAAACATGCATGAAAAGAAGGAAAATCAACATGTAGGAGGGAAAGCAATGTGGCGCGTAGGAAGACAAGCCTAACCCAGATAGGGTTAGTGTTTTTTATAAGTATTGTAGCAACTGTTAGCCTATAAAATAATATAAATAAGGGCCTAGGAGGTCTAGGAGAAAAAGAGAGGTCAGTTAAGGAAAAAGAGGTGTGTATGTGAGATAGAGGGATATCATATCATTTTGTGGGATTGTTGATTGCAATAAGTTTGTAGAAGC
>JZKD02S0135207.1:0-10756 GCA_000966675.3 Picea glauca
GCCCTAACTTTCAATTTCGATATCCGATTTAGACAAGATTTCAGTCGTTGCAAAGATTATTCAGAGGAGAATGACTTGGAATCATTCTAATTTTGGATAACTATTATAATTGATATAATTTTCTTCATAAATTAAACAGAAAATGTACCTGTAAATTTAATTGACAATTTTGTATAATATGTATAATTCTAACCAGATGATTGCTTGCATATAGGTTTGGTAGGATTAGAGGTATAATTAGATCAATTCAAGAACAAGATAAGATATTAGAGTCATGGAAGCATGACAAAGCTTACATAAGTTGGATAAGGTACTACAAAATAAATAACCCTCACATAGGATATGAAGCTAGCAGGTTAAATATGTCATGGATGGGCATAAAATGAAAAGTGTGAAAGAGATCCACTCTTGATATCAAAGTTCACAATGGAAAGCAGGATGCCAATGCATAGAATTGGAAGTGCTCTCTCACTTAAAAAGTGTCATTGAGTGAAAATGGAATTCCATTGGGAATGGTATTAAGTGTGAAAGGTATGGTTTCACTGGGAAAGGTTAATGAAGTAACCTAATGGACAACTAAGGAGTAATAGTATTTGATTCAAGAACATTGTAGTAGAGTGATGGAATGTTTGAGCTACTTCATTCTAGGGTGTTGGAATGTTTCATAAAGTTAAAGTTGGATATGACTACCTAGGAGAGGCTGCTGAAATAGAACACATTGGTTGGATTGCAGAATGGCCAAGTGGAACTTGGATAGAAAGTGTTCAAACCAGGGAACCATAGTGAAGATGAGCAGAATGGGAGCACACAAGGAAACAAGGATCTGAAGGAGTTCAAGGACAACCAGCTACAACATAAATAGATATATAAATAAGTGAATTAAAATAGAAATGCACTAGAGTGCATGAGGCATACAATGAAGTTAAAATGCATATGCATTAGTAGGCATGATGACAATGAATGCTTGGTGCATATGGATGTGTAATTTTTGATATGTACATAACATGCTTGGATATGCATATACCATGCTTGCGAACTTGGAATAGTTTATTATTATGAAATAATGTTTGAGTATGACTAATGATGGATTATGTATTTAGTAAAAATGATATAGCAGGGTTAAAGATGTGGATGTTGTTGTTGCTTATGATTTCCATCTAGGTGAAGACCCATGAGAGTGGCAGGAATGGTGATCAAAATGATGAAGGAGGAAGTCTATGAGCTTCTACAAATATCAGTTGGTCAGATATCAACAAGTAGGTTGATAACAACCAGACATGTATGCATTTATTTTATGTTGATGCATACATGTTGAAGGGGATAAGGTAAGAATTCCCTCAGCTAATTTCAATATTTAAATTGATACATAATGGCCAAAGGCCTAGAGTATGCAAATGTTGTTGATGATAGAATGCATTTAGATAAAATGTTGGTTGCATATTATGTTATGACTGGTTATGGGATCATAACCGAGTTAATTCATGAGACATACTCCTTCTATAACAATGAATATCCATAGAGATAGTCACGTGTGAGACCATATTATGGTTGGATATGGAAGGGCTATATCGCTATGTGAGTGATCAATGGTATCTATTGTATATTTGATGTTTGGATTGTAACCTCTATGCCAACACTGAAAAGCACTTAAGGATTATATTCTTGGTGTTGTGTTTGGGTGGAAAAGGAAGGGAACCAAATAGTTAGGCAATCAGTAGGAAGTGTGTGGATGATGTGTTGAGTCGTTGGACAGACATTCCAACTCATCATGGTGGAATGTGTTAGCACTCTGTAAATTTCCAAGAGGTTGAAAAAGAAGAAATCTACAAAGGTAACTTTATCCAACCACTTTTAAAGCTGGGATCTAGCCCTTCCAGCTTAAGAGAGGGATCTCTCTACAGGATTTAGCTATGTTTTTAATTTAGATATTAGGCTAGGTAAATAAAATGGTATGTTTTGTTGTCAAAGGGTTTTGAATGTGGTTGAGACAGTCTACACCTCCATTGGGCTATGGGGTCTGTACTTAATTAGATATGAAATACAACCATAAACATAAGGAATACTTCCACAGGGTGAGATAATATACTCACTAGATCTTTAATAGATTAAATGATGGACAAAAGAAAAGATGAGAAAGATAAATTCAACTAAGAAGCAGTTAAGAATTTCTTAATTGAAAACATCAGAAGATAAACATTAAAATCTTTAAAGTCGGAAACAGGGTATCCAAGATAAATCCTGCAACATATGTTACTCTTAAAGATTAGTTTCAGAAAACAATATGATCACAAAGCGAGAATAACATCCAACTTAGAGAATAAACGTCACTAGTGAATACACACAAGAATCCTGTAAAAGTGCCTCCTTTAATTAATGGCAGATCTCTTCAAAAATATTACAGTTTGATAGCGTCAGGGTGTAAAGATCAACAACCCTCAATACTTAGAAAGGTGAACTATTTATAATTCAAATTACAAACGTTCCTGTCATAAATGATTAGGACCTACTCATTCTATTTTTAGTCTAACTAATTTAACTAATCAAAACTGCTTGATGACTTGGTACAACTGCATGCGGAATTTCTGGGGTAGGCCGTTGGTGAGGTTCCTGTGCAACCTCTTCTGACTGGACAGGTGACTGGACCTGGACAACTCATCTGCTAATCGAGAAGATCGCAGAGTTCCTCCCATCTGAGATGACTAGGCACAGTGACTTTGAGCAATCTCCGATACACTTTGTCCATTTCCGTATATTTAGCGAATGTGGGCTTAGTGAGGAATATGTATCGAATCTCGTGTTGGATACTGATGTCCAACTGAAGAGCATCCAGGAATGCTTTGCCGGTGATACTCCCTTGTATGCCAGCAAACTTTGAACTGTCCTTAGATACTTCAGACAGTCTCTTTTTGTAATCTGGGAGTGTCATCCGTTTATCATTAATAACCTTCAGACCGGGGAGACCCTTCTTCTGGAGAGCTTCGATCTTGCTAAAGAATTTTTGTACCCCCTGATCCATGACTTGAACCTTTTCTTCCAGCTGAAGCATTAGATTTCTCTTGGTCAAAACTCTTTTGACCTCAAGGATGGTCTTTGTTCTGTCTTCTATCTTCAACTCTTCTAGCTCTTCTCTGGTCATGGAATTGAGGAATTTGATGATGTCATTTGCTTGAGTTGGTCTATCTCCCAATTCTACTATGATCTTCTCAATAGCCTGTTTACTCATCTAGACCAACTTGTTCTTCTCAAACATGATTTGGATCATGGGCCAGATATCATTTATGGACTTGGTGATGTCTATCCATACATTCTCTTTGACATCAGCCAAAGTCTTCCCTACCATTGTTTTCTTTTGGAGCTGCTGCAGTTCCTTCTTGAGTTGTTCAGTTACCCGCTTTTCTTTAGAAAGACTGGTTTGGAAGGAAGTCTTGAGTTCCTGGATGTTCTCAACTTACTTTTTAAGCCTGCTGATCTCTATCTCTTGCAGGTTCATCTTTTCCATGGATTTGGCGAGGTCTGTTGTTCTCTCTTGTGGTGTCACTGGTGTTGCAGATGGAATTGCTGTTACTGCTTCTGTGCTCAATCCTGCGATTGGGATAACACTCAATGGAATGCCTTCCATTGGCTTCAACTGCTCTTTCTCTTTCAATAATCTCTCCATCTCAACTTCCATTTCTTTGAGCTGAGCATTCTACTCCATGAGCAGCTTAAGCATTTCGTCCTTCTCGCCTTCCTTCTCTGCTATCTCCTTAGCCTGTGAGTCCTCTGTGGGCGGGAGTTTCAAATATTTCCTCAAGGAGGAAATGTCTGCATTCTTTTTCTTTATCATCTCCTCTGAAACTTTGACATTCCAAGGGTCGTAGCCGATCTTGAGGACCAACTCCTCCAAAGTTTTGATTCTTTTGTCCTTTGCGAAAGAAGATATCTTCTCCAGCTTGAGCTGCGTTTGAGCATTGTTGAGCGACACCTGTAATTTTGCTGCAGAGGCAGAAGCATGTGCCAATGTGTGAAAAACCATCTCCCCTATCTGTTTATGAAAATCCATCTGATCTTCTGGGTGCACGTCCTTCGTCTGGAACTCGAAGGTGGCTCTCTTATAGTCTATGATTACCTTGGGATCTGGTACCTGTGCCTGTAGGAAGGCCATGTGCATCCTACCTCTTTTTGTGTCGAATGCAGATAGCAGCCTATGTTGTGCGGTGGACGACTGCTTTCGAAACTGGGCATAAGTACTGCTGGTGAGGGTCTGGTTCCTTTTCTTGATCAGATCGTACTTCTCGAAAATGCCCAACTTGGGCCCAGTCTTGCCTGACTGAGTGTCTAATGGAGAGTCTGTGGATTTCTTTGGCACTGCTGTGGTGATCTCCTTATACAGGCTTGAACCGAAAGGTGGAATGACAGGCTTGACCCCTGTAGTAGGCGGGACTTCTATTTCTCCAGTTGGACTGGGAACTGTGGTTGTCTTTGGCCTTTTAGTATGCAACTGGAACTCTTCCGAAGATACCTCCTTGACAGGCGGAGATGAATCCTCTCGAGGCCTTTTTTCCTTAGGGACCTGGGGTGTGGTCATTGGTGGCACAATGATCGGGGGAACCTGCTGTTCCACTTCGATCAAGGTGTCAGGCACCCACATTGTCTGATTGGCAAATTTTTCGATCTCGGGATTGGACTCATGAACATACGGGATGTTTTTATTTTTCACCCGCATTTCTGAAATGATCCTGCATGGATCATAGTGCCATGGGAAACTCATAAAGAATTTCATTTCTTTCAACATTCTGTCATCTTCTTCCCCGACACCTCGACTGTTGCAGATGAAAGAGCCAATCTGCCCCTTGATTCTCAGTTGCTGCTTTTTCTTCAGGGAAACAAAATGAATGTCATCTGAATTCATGATCTGCCTTATATACTCTAACGCAAATATTCTTACCGGCACATAATTTGGTAGCTTGTAGGGTGCCAATTCGCACCCGAAAACTCTGATCTCAGTGTGGTTTTGATACAGGTACCAGTCCCCTGTCTTTGCGTTGTCTGAGAGATGTAGAATTATCTGGACCTCGTCGTTTATTCGTGGCTCGGTCCTACCACTCAACATGCTTACCACAGGGTGGTAGAAAAGATCGATGAATGCCTTGAAGCTATACTCTGTGGATTTATGCTTCAACAAAGATGTCCACGCTGTGACTGGATGAGGCCTTCCATCTACGTCCATTTTCTGCATAGAAAAACCAAATTTATCTACTTGATAGAAAATGAACATGTAGGCCAATATGGATGAATATCTGAACATGCCTTTCGTGTCAAAATTCACGAACTGTTCGTGAATATTGTTGGCCAAGAAGGTACTGAAATCAAACTGTGTGGTGGGTTTTTCATCTGTGGAGAAAATGGATAGAAAACCCAGAATGGGCTCATCTACCCACTGGTCGGAATAGTACCCTAACAGAGCACAGAGGGAGGAAATGATCTGATTTCCCTTGGTGGAGAACATGGACGACGGGTAAGGGGGATTTGTGGAAGCGAGTTGAGCGGAGGTGGGAAGGAACAACTCGAATATTTGAGCTCTCTGGGGAAAAGTCATCTTTTGATACAACTCTCTAAGGATTTCTAGGTTGAAAGGAGAAACATAATCAACACGGGGGATTTGCATCATTTGATCTATGTCTTCGGGCGTGATGAAGAACAGGGCATTTTCGGATGAGGAGACGACGACCCTTTGGTTGGGAATATAATGAGCTTGGCATTTAAGGGTGAATTCGAGAAAGTGGTGGATCTGGGGAAACAGGTACAGGGGCAAATTGGACTCCCAGAGTCCAATTTCATCGCTCTGGTCCAGGAACACCTCCTGGAGCCATGACTGGAGGTCCGAAAACCCGAATTCACACTTGGTATCAGCGATCAACCTGTCTTTGTCAACCAATGGGATTTTGTCCAGGTCAACAGGAGGCAGGAGAAAAGGATTCTCCTCTCCTTCTGCTTGTCTTGGCTTTGGCGCCATCTCACTAACAGTACCTGCAATAAACACGAAGTTAGTGGGGTCGACTGACTGAGGATGAAGGTGACGGAGAAGCAATGGAGGCGTAAGAGGTAAATTTTTCTGGCGTGATGGACGAATAGTGAATGAAGGGGGAAAATGATAGTTTATTTAAAACTGGGGTCGGTTGGGCGCAGGAGACAGGTCAACAGGATAACGAGTATGTTATCCCGTAATAAATGGACAATGGGCCACTTGGGGGTGAGATGGCAAGTGACGGTGGCCAAAACATACGGACGGGTGACGTGGAGGCTAGGGATTGGAATTAAAAGTCGCAATAAGGGGCTGGTCATGAGTGAAAAGGTAAGGGACTGACAGCAGGGACTGACAACAGTTATGGGATGGGACGCAACTCGAGAGAAAGTGGAACAAGTGGGAGATGACGTCCTTGAGTGACGTGAGCTGTCAGATAGCAGATGGGGGATGGGACTTCGGGATCAATATGCTGACGCCACGTATGACCAGGGGCCCACCCCCCTCCATTAAAGGCAGAACAGACTGGGGGGTCCGGAATCAAATCTGAGGCTTTGATTTCAGCGCTCGTCTCTGGGCCATCCAGATGTGCGCAATTCTTATTACTGATTCCGGACCCCCCCCCCGATTAAAGGCAGAACGGTCAGGGGGGTCTGGAATGCTCTGTGTGCCGTAGATATGGGTGCCACAATTTGGACCGTTAAAAAGTGCATGGAGCATAAATCAGGAGCGGAGAAAATATGTGTTGGGAAAACTCAGGATAAGTGCCTCTTACGGGTTTTTCCCAAACTTTTCCCATAGACACCACCAAGGGACTTCGACCAAACTATTCTTAGGCATCTGAGACATGGTGTAATATTTTCATCAAGCTGGTTTCATTGGGGTGAAACAAATGAAGCAACTAACCTACATGCTAACCTATCTTCCTAGGACAATTAACCCAGATTAAACTGTTGGGTTAAGAAATTACTCTACCTAAGGGATATCTGACCAGGATTAGACAGTCTAGTTAGACTTATTCACTAATCTAACCTAAGGGATATCTGACCAGGATTAGACAATATGGTCAGATTTATTTACTAATCTAACCTAAGGGCTATCTGACCAGGATTAGATAGTCTGGTCAGATTTATTCACTAATCTAACCTAAGGGCTATCTGACTAGGATTAGATAGTCTGGTCAGATTTATTCACTAACCTATCAACATTAAATTTAAAAAGAACTTGGCCATGCTTGAAAGGTATGGCCAAGTTGCTATTATTGCATGGGGCTTTCATTTCAATTCTTTTATGCCCTCTTTTTCTTTTTCTTCTTTTTCTTTTATTTTTATTTTTCTTTTTTCTTTTTTCTTTTTCTTTTTCTTTTTTCTCAAATTATTTACAAAATGAAAAATCATTTGTCAACAAAAACACTAGATACAGATAATATCCCAGTCACCAGTTGTTTCCCATAATTTATGGGGTGATAACAGTGGCTCCACCTGGGGATGGTACTTCCCTGTGAAGTGCCAAGAATCCTGGTTCCTGTAATCCTGAAAGTTTCCACTTAGTAGCCTTTGTTGGTTTTATTCTCAAAAATTTTAAAAACAATGGTCAGCAGCTTAGGGCCTTCTCTTCGGGCTTCAACCAACTGACTAATGTTCCTCACTCAGAAAATGCAAGTGAAAAAATGAAACATGAACTGGTATGTACAATGGAGAGTGAGCACTCAAATCTTCTACTGAGGTGGGACATAATGTTTCAACATTTTTCCATTCACAGGTGCTCCTGGCAGATCTGACCCATCGGCGTTGTTTAGCAAAAAAACATTGTTTCCTCTGAAAGCTTGGATCATGTATGGCCATGTCTACATATTTTCAAATTTCCCATGCTTTCCCTTGTCCTCATTCCTGGCATCCCATCTCAACACCAAATATCCTAGCTCAAAGTCATCCTCCTTGGTTCGTTTGTCAAAGATCTTCTTGATGTTTTCTTGGACAACCTGTGTTTTGTTGAAAACATCTTCTCTAGTTTGCTGCAAATGGATCATCTGGTTGATCCTTCTCTGTGAGTCATTGGCTCAGCTTGTATCTCTTGAAGTAACTTCATGACAGGGACTCCCAAAGAAGTGGGGAAAACAACCTTTGTACCATAGACCAGCTGGTATGGTGACATACCAATTGACCTTTTGGTGGTCAGTCTATCAGCCCATAAAGCAAACACCAACTTATTGTGCCATGATTTCTTGTTTTCCTGCAATGTTTTCTTGATGATATTTACCAAAGTTTTGTTTGAATATTCCACCAGCCCATTCCCCTGAGGGTAGTAGGCTGTGGAATGCCCCAAACCAATTTGATATTGGTTGCAGAAATCTATGAGTTTCTTAGACCGAAAGGCAACTGCATTGTCAGTTATAATCTTTCTAGGACAACCAAAACGAGATAAAATATTATTTTCAAGGAATTTGATAATTACCGAGTTAGTGGCTTGCCTTCTTGGTATTTCCTCGATCCATTTGGTAAAATAATCAGTGGCAGTAAGAATCCACCTGTGTTGTCCTGAAGACGGGGGGTGTATTTCTCCAATGAAATTGAGTCCCCATTGCTGGAAAGGGGCCTCAACTGAGATCGGTTTCATAGGTAGAGGAAGGAGTTTCCTTTTGCCTTCAAACAGTTGACACTGGTGACATGCTGTTACCTTCTGATGTACATCGCAAACAGGGTGGGCCAGTAGAATCCAGCTCTGAGTATTTTGTTGGTTGTGACCTTCCAGTTCAAATGGCCACCACATTCTCCTACATGAAACTCTTGCAAAACTTTATCAGCTTCATCCTTCAATAAACAATTTAATAGAATGCCTGTAGGGTCTTTCCAATACAAATTTCCTTCTAGAATACAAAATTTCAAAGCTTTCAATTTTAAAAATCTAGCTTTAGTCTTAGTTAAACCAGGAGGAGCTTGTAAATTTTGTAAAACGAATATAAGGTCTGCATACCATGGAGAGTTGAGAAATACCTCTCTAACATTTGGAATCTCCATCTCGCCCTGTTCATCTGCCACATCTAGAAAATTAATGTCAAGAGCATGGAATTTAGATTTAGCCATTAATTTAGCAAGGCCTTGGCCTTTGATTAGTTTTGTGGGCTTAATCTCTATATCGTATTCTAAAATGACAACAATCCATTTTCCCCTTATTCCATTAGGGTTGTCCTGTGTCAAAATATCCTTTACTACCGCGTTCAGAACATAAGCTATGGTGTGGGAATGGAGAATGTAGACCCTGAAGTCCTTTATGGCCTTTACCAAAGCAAAAGCTTGCTTCTCCGTGATATTGTAGTTCAGGGCAGCATCTCTTAATGCTTTGCTGAAGAAAGCTATGGGCTGTTCATACCCTTCGCTGCTCTTTTGCAGTAACACCGCTGCTATATTATGTTCAGATGCGAACGAAAAAAGATAGAAATCCTTAGTATAATCATGACTGATCAAAACTGGGGCTTCTGTGAGTGCTCATTTGACTTGTTCGAAAGACTGTCTGGACTCAGAGTCCCACTTAATTTTTACCTCTTTTTTAAGCATGTTTGTAATGTTCCTGAGGAGTTCAGCTAGATTGGGAATAAATCTTCGTAAAAAGTTAATTTTTCCGATAAACGACTGTAGTTCTTTGAGGTTTCTTGGGTGTTCTAAATTTTGTATGGCCTCGATTCTACTAGGGTCTATTTTGATTCCATCTTTGGAGATGATGTGTCCCAGCAGTTTGCCTTCTTCTAACCCAAAAAGGCACATCTTAGGATTTAAAGAAATCCCAAACCTTCTACATTTATCGAAAACTCGTCTGAGGTGTCGCAGGTGTTCATCATTAGATTTGGAAAACACAGTCACATCATCTAAATAGACGATGATAAACTTACCCAATTCCTCCACGAAGGCGATATCCATTTCCCTCTGGAACGTGGCTCCTACGTTCATCAGACCAAAAGGCATCTTCACATACATGAAAGTGCCCCAAGGTGTGGTGAAAGTAGTTTTGTCTTGGTCATCCGGGTGAACTAGGGCCTGGTTGTAGCCCGAGAAACCATCCAACAGAGATATCCGACTGGACCCGACCACCCTTTGCAGGATGTGGTCCATTTTCGGCAATGGGTAATTATCTTTTAGGGATACTTTGTTCAGATTTCGGAAATCTATGCAGAGTCTGATTTCCTCGGTTTTCTTACGTGTAGGGACTAAATTAGAGACCCACTTGGAGAAACACAACGGGACTATAATCTTGGCATCGTACATTTTCTTGATTTCTTTTTCTATCAGAGGGAGCAACTTGGGATTTATCCTCCTAAGTTTCTTCCTAAACGGTTTTTGGTCTTTTTTTATGGGAATCTTGTGTTGTATGATGCTGGTATCATAGGCTTTCAAATCTTCATAGCCCCAGGAAAACACATCTGAATATTATTTGAATAGCTCAATGTATTTGAGATTTTGTTCTGGGGGTAAAGATTTGGATAGTTTGACCATCCTAGGTTTCTCTTCAGTCCCTATATTACAGTCCTCTACTTCTTGTCCATGAGCTTCTATTTTTGGTTTTTTGGCTACATCGTTACTGTCAAATAAATATTCTAAAGGAACAAGACCTCTAGGAAAAACATTGTTTTTCAACTATAAAATGTCAGCATCCAATTCGTCATCGCCTAATTCTCCTGAATCTATGGTATTTACACTATCAATTTCAAAATCAGAATTATTTACATTTTCGTCTTCATTTTCTAAATCTATATTTGTA
>JZKD02S0135240.1:0-23941 GCA_000966675.3 Picea glauca
CTTCCAATGAATAAAAGCACCACTTGCCAAAAAATAGTCCTCCAAGAGATTGCGCCTCACTCCAAAGAGAAGAATAAACCAAGACAAGAGCTAAAGATATCACTCTCACAAGAGAGCAAGTTATGTTATGATGAAATGAGGAGAAAACGTCCTCAATATATATGATCCTTTGACCTTTAATTTACAAAATAGGTCAATAAAACAGCCGACATGGCTGACATTAACATTATTCAATTATTTGTCACTTTTACATGCTAATTTTCCAAAAATGAGCTAATAATGAGACGTCAGGCCCCTAAAGGGGAGACGTTGGCCCTTTTAGGGCAATATCATCATCCAATAAGGCAGACGTTGGCTCCCTGGGGGCTCCTGCAACCTGCTATGTGTGCCCAGAAGGCCCAACACACTGCTATCTTCTCCAGAAAATGTCCAACTAGCTTTGGTGATATCCTGTCCATCAAGATCCACGTCCCATCTGCAAAGGGGATGATCCCCACAGGCCAGGTCTCTGCCAAAACATCCTGATGAGGGCGTCCTTCTTCTTCTCTATGCACGGGCTCGTCACAAAACTATCCTGCCTCTGCCATCCCAACGTCCATCTAATGGGCTCTTCAGCCCCATGGAGGTCCGAACTAATCATCTCACCATGTGCACCGATCCTCTGGTACCTGTCCGCTGGGCATGGTTCTGCACATCAAAGACTACGCCCTCCAGGGGCTCATCATTCCTAGACATCATAGCAATGTAAATCACATCTCATCATTAAAATTATCAAATATATGCATAACATCCCTAACAAATCNGCAATTTGAGCAGACTAGGAAAAAGAAGAGGAGACATTAGAAAATCTAGAACCTCCAGCCCAAGGAAATCTAGGATTGAAGGGAGCAACACTAAATTCATCGAAAGCAATGAAGCTTGGACAATAGTAGTAAAGAAGAAAAAAACCCTTCAGTAGCATAGTCGTTGGTGACAAGAAGTTGGGCACAAAATCCAATCTAGACATGTTTTGTTTTTTTATTTGTTATGTAAGCAATTGTTAGAAATTTCTCATGCAAAAAACTCTAGAATGTAGTTTTGGTGGATATAATCTTTGTGAGAAATCAAAATATTGAAATTTCTAAGGCTAGCATTTTTGTAATATTATTGTGAGCATCGGCTACAACCGCTTATATAATATAATTTTTATATTTCGGTTTATATATATATATATATATATATATATATATATATATATATATATATATATATATATATATATATATATATATATATGACATTGGCAATAACTCAAGTGGGTTTCTCTTTCTTTTTTATTATATCTAAAAAATCAAGTTATTATAATTCATTGATTTTTAATGTAGCACACTTCTCTCTCCATCAAACTTAGATAAGAAAGTCCAATAATGCACTTATAAGTAACATATTCTAAACTTGGTCTATTAAACCTATATTTAATATGAAAAGAAAATAAATTTTTCATATGCATGATATTGCATTTTGAGAACATCCATTGTATTGGACATACGATTCAAATCATATACATCCTTATGGATGGATTCACTATCAAAACTTCTTTGAAAAATAGATCAAGGGAAACCTCATACCGGGTGTAAAGTTTAAATCATTTTAGAAACCTAAAGTATCACAACCATTTCAACAATGGCATCAAATTAATAAAAAAAAAAGTGAATCAAAATTCGCTCCAAAATAAGTTGAAGGTATCTATAAATATTTACTAGAAATATGACTTGTGTAAGGATACATATTGCATATTCTCTTGGGGCTCTACTCCTTCAACTTCCATATGTTCCTCATTCACAAATTTAGCAATAACATGGACCTCAATTGTGCCTTGTTCTAGTTCTAGGTCTTAAGGGTATATAATGGTCCCATTGCTCCTTGAGACTAAGCAAGACCACAAATTAAAAGGTCCTCTAAGGGGCTAGAATAAAGAGGAGTAGTGGAGGAAACCACTTGGGTTGGAAGGCCAAGGTGGGTTTCTANGATGAAAAGAAGTTGGGCACGAAATCCAATCTAGACATGTTTTGTTTTTGTATTTGTTATCTAAGCAATTGTTAGAAATTTTTCATGCAAGAAACTCTAGAATGTATTTTTGGCGGATATAATCTTTGCTAGAAATCAAAAGATTGCAATTTCTAAGGCTAGCATTTTTGTAATATTATTGTCAATAATATTTTTGTAATATTATTCACACACACACACACACACACAACAATGGCAATAACTCAAGTGGGTTTTTCTCTCTTTTTTATTATATCTAAAAAATCAAGTTATTATAATTCATTGATTTTTAATGTAGCACACTTCTCTCTCCATCAAACTTAGACAAGCAAGTCCAATAATGCACTTATAAGTAACATATTCTAAACTTGTTCTATTAAACCTATATTCAATATGAAAAGAACATAAATTTTTCATATGCATGATATTGCATTATGATTCAAATCATATACATCCTTATGGATGGATTCACTATCAAAACTTCTTTGAAAAATAGATCAAGGGAAACCTCATACYGGGTGTAAAGTTTAAATCATTTAGAAACCTAAAGTATTGCAACCATTTCGACAATGGCATCAAATTAATAAAAAAAAAAGTGAATCAAAGTTCGCTCCAAAATAAGTTGAAGGTATCTATAAATATTTACTAGAAATATGGATCATGTAAGGCTACATCTTGCATATTCTCTTGGGGCTCTACTCCTTCAACTTCCATATGTCCCTCATTCACAAATTTAGCAATAACATGGACCTCAATTGTGCCTTGTTCTAGTTCTACGCCTTAAGGGTATATAATGGCCCCATTGCTCCTTGAGGCTAAGAAATACCACAAATTAAAGGGTCCTCTAAGGGGATAGAATAAAGAGGATCAATGGAGGAAACTACTTGGGGTGGAAGGCCAAGTTGGGTTTCTATCATGAAGGCATTTACCTCTCACTTCCATTTTGGAACTACCAAGATATTCTTTGTTGTGTCCACAAAACACTTGTCTTGAGCATCATTCTCCTTCTAAATTTAGATTGTAAATTCGTCCTTCCATCTATTCCACCTCAAAGTCCAATTCATAATGCTACAATTTGGTTCACTGGTGTCCTTGCTACAACTTTTCAGGCCTCTTTTCACATCCTTAATTTTACACAACACATAGGAACCACTCCAATAATAGCAATATTCCATCGTAACTCCCCAAATAGCTACCTTCCCTAATGGGTAGACAGACCATGAGCCTAGAAAAACAAAATTTGGTGTGAATAAATCGCCTTAACATGTATAGACATGCCAAGCCTCGACCTAGTCTTGCCACCATAAAATACATGCACTACAGACAAAGGTCCCCCATTCCCACTTAACAAATTCATAGTCTAGTATTGTATCAAGGAAAGGTGGAACAAGGAAAGGAAAATCAACTCCATATAACAAAAACAATATCATGAGGGCCAGCCAAATGCACAAACTCTCTTAGTGCTTGTGCTCACAAAAAGAACCTCTAGTTGCAAATTTGGTTGGTGCTTCCTTTAAACCTAAGCAGTAAACCTATTAAGCCCACAAACATCCCACACTATAACCATCATAACATTCACTAATTCCCANTTGTTCTATTAAACCTATATTCAATATGAAAAGAACATAAATTTTTCATATGCATGATATTGCATTATGATTCAAATCATATACATCCTTATGGATGGATTCACTATCAAAACTTTGAAAAATAGATCTCAAGGGAAACCTCATACCGGGTGTAAAGTTTAAATCATTTAGAAACCTAAAGTATTGCAACAATTTCGACAATGGAATCAAATTAATAAAAAAAAAATTGAATCAAAGTTTGCTCCAAAATAAGTTGAAGGTATCTATAAATATTTACTAGAAATATGGCTCATGTAAGGCTACATCTTGCATATTCTCTTGGGGCTCTACTCCTTCAACTTCCATATGGTCCTCATTCACAAATTTAGCAATAACATGGACCTCAATTGTGCCTTGTTCTAGTTCTATGTCTTAAGGGTATATAATGGCCCCATTGCTCCTTGAGGCTAAGAAATACCACAAATTAAAGGGTCCTCTAAGGGGATAGAATAAAGAGGATCAGCGGAGGAAACTACTTGGGGTGGAAGGCCAAGGTGGGTTTCTATCATGAAGGCATTTACCTCTCACTTCCATTTTAGAACTACCAGGATATGCTTTGTTGTGTCCACAAAACACTTGTCTTGAGCACCATTCTCCTTCTAAATTTAGATTGTAAATTCATCCTTCCATCTATTCCACCTCAAAGTCCAATTCATAATGCTACAATTTGGTTCACTGGTGTCCTTGCTACAACTCTTCAGGCCTCTTTTCACATCCTTAAATTTACACAACACATAGGAACCACTCCAATAATAGCAATATTCCATCGTAACTCTCCAAATAGCTACCTTCCCTAATGGGTAGACACACCACGAGCCTAGAAAAACAAAATTTGCTGTGAATAAATCTCCTCAACATGTATAGACATGCCAAGCCTCGACCTAGTCTTGCCACCGTAAAATACATGCACTACAGACAAAGGTCCCCCATTCCCACTTGACAAATTCATAGTCTAGGATTGTATCAAGGAAAGGTGGAACAAGGAAAGGAAAATCAACTCCAGATAACAAAAACGATATCATGAGGGCCAGCCAAATGCACAAACTCTCTTAGTTCTTGTGCTCGCAAAAAGAACCTCTAGTTGCAAATTTGGTTGCTGCTTCCTTTAAACCTAAGCAGTAAACCTATTAAGCCCACAAACATCCCACACTATAACCATCATAACATTCACTAATTCCCATGTTAGAGGAATGTTCAAATCATAATTAGGATATAGAGGTTTCATATTAAATCCATGGCCCATCGACTTAAATGCATAAGGGAGCAAGTGTTAATGTGGAAAGGGCTCATCATCATTACTAACCTTGTAGTGGGGGGAAATAAATGAACTTAGCTTTTAATATGAAAATATAAATAATGTAAGGAATCCAAGTTTTTAACTAGTGGAAGGTTTACTTCAATGTTATGTAAATTTGATTCTATATAATTCATAATAATAATCTAATAACAAAAAATGGTGAAGTCAAAATTGTGAATTAAACAATTTTTTTCTCTCTTTTTGAAACACTCACTCTAACTAAAAGGTCTAAATTTTGCATCCACTATTTAATTCAATTTTTTTGAAATGTGTTTAATCTTAAATTAACCACCTAACCCAATTTCCCTAACACATAAACCCTATAACCCATGAACCCTAGTAACCTGATGACTAGTTAACCCTCATTAACGAGATTGATCATTGTTGACCACAGTTGACCATAATGGCCATGACTAATTATAGTTGACACATTAACCCTAATCCTTATAACACATCCACCCCATTGACCCCTAAACCCCTAACCAACAAACCCTTTAGCCTATTAACNTGGCAATAACTCAAGTGGGTTTTTCTCTCTTTTTTATTATATCTAAAAAATCAAGTTATTATAATTCATTGATTTTTAATGTAGCACACTTCTCTCTCCATCAAACTTAGACAAGCAAGTCCAATAATGCACTTATAAGTAACATATTCTAAACTTGTTCTATTAAACCTATATTCAATATGAAAAGAACATAAATTTTTCATATGCATGATATTGCATTATGATTCAAATCATATACATCCTTATGGATGGATTCACTATCAAAACTTCTTTGAAAAATAGATCAAGGGAAACCTCATACTGGGTGTAAAGTTTAAATCATTTAGAAACCTAAAGTATTGCAACCATTTCGACAATGGCATCAAATTAATAAAAAAAAAAGTGAATCAAAGTTCGCTCCAAAATAAGTTGAAGGTATCTATAAATATTTACTAGAAATATGGCTCATGTAAGGCTACATCTTGCATATTCTCTTGGGGCTCTACTCCTTCAACTTCCATATGGTCCTCATTCAAAAATTTGGCAATAACATGAACCTCAATTGTGCCTTGTTCTAGTTCTACATCTTAAGGGTATATAATGGCCCCATTGCTCCTTGAGGCTAAGCAATACCACAAATTAAAGGGTCCTCTAAGGGGATAGAATAAAGAGGATCAGTGGAGAAAACTACTTGGGGTGGAATGCCAAGGTGGGTTTCTATCATGAAGGCATTTACCTCTCACTTCCATTTTGGAACTACCAAGATATGCTTTGTTATGTCCACAAAACACTTGTCTTGAGCACCATTCTCCTTCTAAATTTAGATTGTAAATTCGTCCTTCCATCTATTCCATCTGAAAGTCCAATTCATAATGCTACAATTTGGTTCACTGGTGTCCTTGCTACAACTCTTCAGGCCTCTTTTCACATCCTTAAATTTAAACAACACATAGGAACCACTCCAATAATAGCAATATTCCATCGTAACTCCCCAAATAGCTACCTTCCCTAATGGGTAGACAGACCACGAGCCTAGAAAAACAAAATTTGGTGTGAATAAATTGCCTCAACATGTATAGACATGCCAAGCCTCGACCTAGTCTTGCCACCGTAAAATACATGCACTACAGAAAAAGGTCCCCCATTCCCACTTGACAAATTCATAGTCTAGGATTGTATCAAGGAAAGGTGGAACAAGGAAAGGAAAATCAACTCCAAATAATAAAAAAAATATCATGAGGGCCATCCAAATGCACAAACTCTCTTAGTGCTTGTGCTCACAAAAAGAACCTCTAGTTGCAAATTTGGTTGGTTCTTCCTTTAAACCTAAGCAGTAAACCTATTAAGCCCACAAACATCCCACACTATAACCATCATAACATTCACTAATTCCCATGTTAGAGGAATGTTCAAATCGTAATTAGGATATAGAGGTTGCATATTAAATCCATGGCCCATCGACTTAAATGCATAAGGGAGCAAGTGTTAATGTGGAAAGGGCTCATCATCATTACTAACCTTGTAGTGGGGGGGGAATAAATGAACTTAGCTTTTAATATGAAAATATAAATAATGTAAGGAATCCAAGTTTTTAACTAGTGGAAGGTTTACTTCAACGTTATGTAAATTTGATTCTATATAATTCATAATAATAATCTAATAACAAAAAATTGTGAAGTCAAAATTGTGAATTAAACAATTTTTTTCTCTCTTTTTGAAACACTCACTCTAACTAAAGGTCTAAATTTTGCATCCACTATTTAATTTAATTTTTTTGAAATGTGTTTAATCTTAAATTAACCACCTAACCCAATTTCCCTAACACATAAACCCTATAACCCATGAACCCTAGTAACCTAATGACTAGTTAACCCTCATTAACGAGATTGATCATTGTTGACCAAAGTTGACCATAATGGCCATGACTAATTATAGTTGACACATTAACCCTAATCCTTATAACACATCCACCCCATTGACCCCTAAACCCCTAACCAACAAACCCTTTAGCCTATTAACCCAAAAATCCTAGAAAATTATTATCCCTTTAACCATCATTGACCATGGTTAACCATTTTTTACCATAGTTGAACGTCGTTGAACATACTAACCATAGTTCACCATTGTTGACCCATAAATCCCCAAAACTCCTAACTATTAAATCCNAAAGTTCGCTCCAAAATAAGTTGAAGGTATCTATAAATATTTACTAGAAATATGGCTCGTGTAAGGCTACATCTTGCATATTCTCTTGGGGCTCTACTCCTTCAACTTCCATATGGTCCTCATTCACAAATTTAGCAATAACATGGACCTCAATTGTGCCTTGTTCTAGTTCTACGTCTTAAGGGTATATAATGGTCCCATTGCTCTTTGAGGCTAAGCAATACCACAAATTAAAGGGTCCTCTAAGGGGATAGAATAAAGAGGATTAGTGGAGGAAACTACTTGGTGTGGAAGGCCAAGGTGGGTTTCTATCATGAAGGCATTTACCTCTCACTTCCATTTTGGAACTACCAAGATATGCTTTGTTGTGTCCACAAAACACTTGTCTTGAGCACCATTCTCCTTCTAAATCTAGATTGTAAATTTGTCCTTCCATATATTCCACCTCAAATTCCAATTCATAATGCTACAATTTGCTTCACTGGTGTCCTTGCTACAACTCTTCAGGCCTCTTTTCACATCCTTAAATTTACACAACACATAGGAACCACTCCAATAATAGCAATATTCCATCGTAACTCCCCAAATAACTACCTTCCCTAATGGGTAGACACACCACGAGCCTAGAAAAACAAAATTTGGTGTGAATAAATTGCCTCAACATGTATAGACATGCCAAGCCTCGACCTAGTCTTGCCACTGTAAAATACATGCACTACAGACAAAGGTCCCCCATTCCCACTTGACAATTTCATAGTCTAGGATTGTATCAAGGAAAGGTGGAACAAGGAAAGGAAAATCAACTCCAGATAACAAAAACAATATCATGAGGGCCAACCAAATGCACAAGCTCTCTTAGTGCTTGTGCTCGCAAAAAGAACCTCTAGTTGCAAATTTGGTTGGTGCTTCCTTTAAACCTAAGCAGTAAACCTATTAAGCCCACAAACATCCCACACTATAACCATCATAACATTCACTAATTCCCATGTTAGAGGAATGTTCAAATCGTAATTAGGATACAGAGGTTGCATATTAAATCCATGGCCCATCGACTTAAATGCATAAGGGAGCAAGTGTTAATGTGGAAAGGGCTCATCATCATTACTAACCTTGTAGTGGGGGGAAATAGATGAACTTAGCTTTTAATATGAAAATATAAATAATGTAAGGAATCCAAGTTCTTAACTAGTGGAAGGTTTACTTCAACGTTATGTAAATTTGATTCTATATAATTCATAATAATAATCTAATAACAAAAAATGGTGAAGTCAAAATTGTGAATTAAACAATTTTTTCTCTCTTTTTGAAACACTCACTCTAACTAAAGGTCTAAATTTTGCATCCACTATTTAATTCAATTTTTTTGAAATTTTTTTAATCTTAAATTAACCACCTAACCCAATTTCCCTAACACATAAACCCTATAACCCATGAACCCTAGTAACCTAATGACTAGTTAACCCTCATTAACAAGATTGATCATTGTTGACCACAATTGACCATATTGGCCATGACTAATTATAGTTGACACATTAACCCTAATCCTTATAACACATCCACCCCATTGACCCCTAAACCCCTAACCAACAAACCCTTTAGCATATTAACCCAAAAATCCTAGAAAATTATTATCCCTTTAACCATCATTGACCATGGTTAACCATTTTTTACCATAGTTGAACGTCGTTGAAAATACTAACCATAGTTCACCATTGTTGACCCATAAATCCCCAAAACTCCTAACTATTAACTCCACTAACACCTAACCTAGACCTTAATCACTCAGTTCTAACCCCTAGCCAATAATTCAATAACCCATTAACCACCTTCTTCATTAATCCGCTAATGTAGAACCCCCCTATTGGAACACATATAATTCTGAAATTTTGACCTTTACATTATCTACTTCATGAAAATATAATCTTTCCCAAAATGGTAACTTAGAAGATAACTTTCGAATTTTAAATCAAATTCATTTATGGTTAATTAGTAATCAGGCGCGCGTGATATCTGTTGTTGATGAAGTTTTTTGGTTTGATTGAATGATCCTAATTACTTTGGAGTTTTGGAGCCGCCTAATTATTAAAGATGTAAATCACTAAAGGTCGCTTCGGAGATTCACGCTTCGGGCATTTCGATAAGTCTTAATGATAAAATCCCCGCAACGCGAAAGTGTTCGTTCATCACTTTTCTTGAACCTTTAAAGGAAACGAGTCGTGGTACACGTGTATCTTTTGAGTCTTCCCCAAGTTGACACGTCGCATCCATTTCTGACATTTTTGTTTGAAGATTCATATGGTTCTAAATGTGGCACCTCCCTTTTCTCGACTCGTCATCTAGAATGATGTCATCTACGACACGTCACTATGGGAGATGACCCTTCGGAAATATAACAAAGAACTAATTCGTAAATCATCGAAGCACCAAAATGTCGAAGTATTAAACTTTAATTAATTAAGTCGATCATGGTCAAGAAATAATTAATGACTTCTCACTTCAGGGTTCAGACGTTTACCCTTCATCTATCCTAAAATATCCGAAGTCCGAATCTATGAAACAATTAAAGTTAAATATGATTGATTAAGACTTAAAATTGATTACCGGATAATTAATCACTTCACAGTTTTAGGTTTCGGGGATTTCCTCTCGAGCTACATTCAAAACCCCCGAAGTCCGAATTTCTAAAACACTTGAACTTAACACACCTTTTTAAACATGATTAATTAAGGTTTTGATAGTGATTATCCAAGGATTAGCCTTCACAATTTTGGGATTTGGGAAATTCTCAGTATGTCTGATCTAAAACTCCTGAACACAAACTGCCGAATATTAATGGCATTTATGGATAATTAACTGTAATGATTCAAACGCGGATTGCGGATCTCTAGGTAGACATTTCCATTAAATTTAATAAATTTTTCATCACTAAAGCTATATGAAAATCAACGTATCTGATTTAAATAAAATCACTTGGATTTCGAATTCATTTTCACCTTCCGCAATTAGCAAGATTTTATCAGTTTGAAAAAGCTCACATATTTTCTCTACAACAAGTAACCTTACTCAATTTCTTAGAGATCATGGAACCGCGAAAAATGATGAAGAGGCCTGATGCAGCTGGCGAAGGTTCAAATCCAAATGTGGACGTTATGTCAGACACCACGCTACGAGCCATAGACATTGTTAAATCTTGGATGTAGGTGTTTGAAGTTCTGGAACATGAGATCATAAACTTTCCAAAATATTCCAGTGATGAAGAAGACAATACTCATGCAGCTAAACTCATATATATATCCCAGTCAGAGTTACACAAGATAGATGCGCGACCGAGAATCATGCCATGTACCAACATGATAAGTTGGGCCTTGGAAAACATTGACATCCAAACCAGGAGCATATTCAACCATCAGAATGTTGTTGTTGGTTATTTCCAACCGAAAAACCTCCACGAAATGTATAAGCTATCTCCCAATCCTAAATACAATTACAATGTTGAATTTATGTTGGAGTTTGAGTAAAAAGGAATGCATCCAATATGGCAAGAGTTATCCTGATATCATCAGGTCCTGGTGGGGGCACCCAAAGAATTTCAGGGCCGACGCTCATGGTATGTATGCCACAACTTCGTTTGATGTTCACATGATTTACATAGCCATGATTCTCTATAGATTGTTCAGGAAGAAGAGTCCCACTCATTTCCCAGTGGAATGGGTATCTATCATGCAGGAGGTGGCCGAGGGCTACACTTTTAATTGGGCCAAAATGTTGTCGAATAATTTGGCCAAAAAAATTACTGAATACAAAATGGAGAAATCAAATGGGTAGCCCGCCCCTTTCTATATGTCTGCGTATGTAATGGATGCCATCTGTTTCATGAACCGTTTCCCATTGATGAATTGGAGCTGGACCCTGACCAATACAAAGCCTATTCACTTCTACGATTCCAAGTTGTGGGAGGTAAAATACAAATATTTATTTTACGAAATATGTCACAATGTAGTGGTGCCTGTTCATATAACCCTATATGGTCACCCACCTCCCCAAATTTCAGACAAGATTATGGGAATTCTGGGAAAACTAGTATATTGGTTCATTGAAGAAAAATTCTCTTATATCAGGGTTTTTGGATTCTCAGTTCATCCCCATGCTCTCCCGTGATTTTTACCAGACCGACTAGTGTGCAGAGAAGTAGCTTACCAGACAGTAATGAGAGGCATCAACAAGGAGTTGAAGGCAGCTTAGAAAAAGGTATGGCCGACTTTCCCTATCTAGGTTGGCATGTTTTCACTATTATATTTTGGTCACTCCAAAGTGGAGTCTGCGGATTTGGAAGATGTCAAATTGGCTGACATCGAATTCAAAAGGCACGACCCACACAAAATTATGGAGAACCACCTAGCCCAATTCAGCATGAAAATATATGTACATGAGAACTCCCCATATGAAAAAATATTCATGGGAGTTACGTCCTATGAGGAGGTACAAGACAGATTCCAAACCCTACCCCCATATCAACAGGCTAGTTTCCTCAGTTTCCAAAGACACAAGCGAAACAATTTTCCAAAAGTACTACAAGGAGAGTCGATGGCCACTCCTCCTGCACAGGAATCTATGCCTCCAGGTTTTGAACGAGGGTACTCTGGTAAACATAATATTGAGGAAACTCCAAAGAGCTACGAGTTTTTGACACAAGAATTATAAGCCTCATTGTCAGTACAACTAGGCCACCAGTCCCTAGCTCATCTCAAAACTTACATAAAACAAGGACAGGATGCATCTCCTTCAACACTAGCCACACCTGTTGCCAATACAGTAGAGAAACAATAGTCTACAGAGATTGATACTCATATTACATCATTGACACCTTTTCAGTCTAGCTTCAGAAATCCTAGTTCCTAAATCATCCTTGTAAGTGATCTTACCCCAATCTCGCCCGAAGAAATGCCTCCTTTAGATTTCTTCTTTAGAAAGAAATGGAGGGCCATCGTCAAAAGAGAATCACACCAGAAATATGGAGTAATAACCAAAAGGTAGAGGATGTTTTATGATGGAAATGATCACGATGATTCATAATTCGCGAAAGAAGTTGCAAGTTCATTGGGTGCCTTTGCCACTGCAAATCAATGGTCTGTGGAGAATTTGGTAGAGAAACTAATACAGAAAAATTTATTGGTTGGGTAGTTGCAAGATCAAATATTGGCCTTGGAACAGACTGTAAGGAATAAGATGAGACAATACTTTGAGCGAATCAGATCTCATGACCGACATCAAATCCAATAGTTGCAGGCTAACGTCGAAGAGCTCCATTAAAATTCACAGGCCAACCAAGGATTAGTCACTCAATGTGATGAATTGATAGGGAAATTGCAAGCCATATTATACCTGACTGAAGGAACCTCAGTATATATTTCATCCTTCCAAAATAAAGCACTATCAATAAACGAAAAACTGGAAATGGCCCAGCAGAATCTTTTTTTGAAGATAGATGCCATCCAAAAGTGCTACCAGGCAGTGGATCTTTCCCTGAAAGACATCTATGTCAAGGAAAGGGAGGTTTTCTCAGCCCGGGATAAGTTTCAAGAAGCCATCATATTAATGCATAAAGAGAACATCTTTGATTTTCCTATTCTCTCTCCTTCTGAAAAAATAAGAGGTGAGATGGCTCTAAAGGCTTGGGAGACTAATCCGACAGATAGAAAAAGATTTGCCAGAGAAGTAAAGGAGGCTTTCCTAGAAAAGTTGTCTCCATTAGACAAAGGACTAATTGATCTTAAGGGAAGTGATATCGTGGAAGCCCTGGGGCATATTGATATAGAAATGAACCAACAAAACTCCCTAAAGAGAAAAGAGGAAACTCTTGCAACCATTCAAAAAATAAGCCAGATCGATCTTTCTAAAATCAATAAATGGTTACTGAATGCAAGCTTACAATTACAGGCTACAACTCGAGAAGTGAAAAGAATCCAAGAAAGTCTATCTCAAGTAGAAAATAAGTTATTCACTTTTGAGGTGAATGAAACAATTGAACCTTAAAGGCTTGTAGTGGAATTGATGAACAGATGCCAACAATGTATTGACCATAGAAAAACAAATATAGCTGGAAGCAGGTAGAAAAATATACACAATCTTTTCTCCTTTTCATCCTCCTTATCTTCTGTTTTCAAATAGCCATCTGTCTCAATCACTCTCATTCTAAACTCTCGCTTACCCCCATTTCATTATCATTCCTCCCACAGACGATTACTTTTCCTATGTCCATTATTCATTCTTTGACAAGCCATGCAGAGCTATCCATCCAACTATCCTTCTCCCTCAAAAGAAACATTTTTCTAGCAGGTGAAGAGACCGAAGAAAATGCCAGCAAAGCTCATCGGATTTTACACTCTGCTATATTATTTCTGAATTATGCTATTTTGATTAAATATTGTAAGAAGTTCAACTGTTTTGAGTTGTGATAGATTTTGTATAAATACATAGATTTAAGATCTGTTCATGGCTGCTTCTTGCCGGATGTAATAGAGAAAACTCTCCTTTTTTAGTATTAATACAAGTGCATACAAAGATTCCAAATTCTGTTCAGTTTGAGTTATGTGTTTCTCCTGTATTTCCATATCTTTCAATTTACTTACGTAATTCCTTGATAAGTGATTTATTTCAATTTAGTATCAAAACTACTGTAATCATATTATCTCAGTAATTCGTTAAGTAAGCAGTTTTTCCTCTGTAATTGTTGTAAGTAATACAAGACCTGCAAGATATTTGAATTACTGCATCTCATATTCTGTTCAAGGGTGCACTCTTTGCTTTCTTCTACTGCAAACAAGGTGAGATTCATCTGCCATTGATGCCTAGATTTGTTTAATAGTTTTTCTAAGTTTCTCCCACACCATTTGATATCATAATTGTGACTTAGACAATGAAATACGACATCTGTATTGTCCTATTATTAATTTCATTTAAGGATTTTTCTTATATAAATAAAGGTATAAAAAACACTCTTTTAAAACATCCTTTTAAACCTTCCTGATGGATGACATTACTCTTTGAGCCTTAAGTTTAATCTCAGGAAAAACATCTTTTTGGCGTCGTTGTCAGGGAAGAAGAAATGAAGTTATTTTTCCCTGGGAAAATGACAAGGTAAATTTATATGTTTGATAGTGAACAAAGATTGAATACACAAGTAAGGATTATTTTTATCTTTCACTTGGCAAATCCACCATAGATAAATTGGCATTCGGTCGAAAGAATACTAGAAAGAGTCCAGACGATAAGCAGACCACACCAGTATCAGATCCAAAAAGGTTGTTGAAAACAAAGGGATACCTCAAATCGATCACTGCATCAGTAGGTAAAGTATATCAACCCAAAGTTACACAGGTTAATTCTAAGGTTCCAATTGAAGAACTAACCCTTGAAGAGAGTTTTAAACAAGTACCCTCTGCAGAGGCATCAAATAGTAAACCCAAGGCTAAGCTTGAGAATCCGAAGGTAATTGTACCCAAGATAAAGATTGATATTGACTCGACTGATACTCCTATAGGCCATAAAAAAGGATCCCTCTCTATACCCACTGTCGTCGACACTCTGCCAATTCCATCCTTGCCCGAAGTAAAGGTTTCAGTTTTCCGAAACTCTAAAGAATATATTTTATACCCTTATTCATCCCCTATTGGTTCTCCTATATATACATCTTGTAAGTCTAAGGAAACCAGTCCACATTTCCCTTTTCCTCCTCTTCAAGATTTTTCATCTCCTAACGACCTTTTTCTGGAACTTCCTTCACCACATCCCGAAGTAGTGGAAAGTTCACCACTTCGGTCCATAGAAGCTTTTGAAAATCCCCTTTTTTCCCAAAGTTCATCCCCTAGACTTCCAATGGATGCTACTGGAGGAGGTGGTGCCAGAGGTGGAGGAGTAGGTGGACAAGGTCAAGGAAAACCTCCACCCCCTAGAATATTTTCCAAGGTAGCTTCCAGATATGCTCCCTTGTTCCTCCCTATCGTCCTTCATGATTTCCCCGAAAATTATATGAAAAACCTACCAAAATTTATGGGAGAAGGAGATTTAACCGCAACCGAGCACATAGCCTTTTTTTATCAGTTTGTTGATATCCTTGGCATCGAGCACTAAGATGTTTACTCAAGGATTTTAGTACAAACCTTCAAAGGACAAGTAAGAACCTGGTTTTGAGGACTCCCGGTAGGGTCCTTATGGTCTTATGATGATCTAGAAAATGCCTTTCTAAGACAGTGGGGAGAAAAGAAAGACCGTCTCTATTATTTGACTGAATTCGGGGCTTTAAGAAAAAAGAATTTTGAATCAGTTCTTGAATTTACTCATAGGTTCAATAAAATGTACAACAAGATCCCAGCCGAAGTCAAACCCTCTCAATCTGCAGGAAAGGTAACATTTGCATGGTATTTTGAACCCGACTTTTCCCTCCTCTTAAGAGAAAGAAGATCTGCCACTCTAGCAGGAAATATGCCATAGAAATCAAATCAAATATGATGGCATCCATAAAATGAAAAAACAAAGTTGAGATGGGAGCTAGAGAACCTAGGTGTTTCAAAGAGCAGGCAGGGTCATCTGGATTTGGGAAGTCCGCAAAAGAGAAAATGGATGAGATGGCTAAGATAATCAAATATTTATCAAACAAGATATCTAGGATGGAATTAGATTAGGCCAAACCTGATACTTACGTTAGGAATTAGTTCAAAAGAAACCCTAACCCTCAAATACAACAGAGACAAATAAAAAATGAAGATCAAAATATATAGGCCCCATTTAAAACTGAAAATTTTATGCAGAGGGATGACATGAAAAATTATGATGAGTTAGAAGAGGATCTAAACAACCTTAGCGATGATGATCTAGAACCTCATTTAACTAGACAGGATTATGAAAAGTATCTAGACCTAGAACCCCTGTTTAATAATGAGGAAAGTATCAATAATATAGGAGAATCTGCCTATCAAGGACTCACCGACTCAATAATGGCCGAACTCCAAAAAAAGTGTGATTTAAGGCCCAGAGTATAAATTCCCACAAATGTTCCACCGAAAAAGATTTTGTCATGAAATAAAACAAAAACGAGGCAACTGTTACTAAACCACCAGTTGAAACACAAGTTGCCCGAACAAAACCAGTTGAAGCAAGAGCAACACAAACTAAAAAACTGGAAAATATAGAAACACAAGCTCCAACTAGAGAAATCGATTTTTTTTTTAAGGTTTCAGTTTAGAAAATGAACTTAATAAAATTAAAATCCCTATGCCCCTGGTTGAGCTTGCAAAAAAGAAGATTGCTAAAATGATAAATTTTTCTGATGTTGAATGTCACACAGATGTTATCAATCTACAAGATGAAATACCTACGATCATGTTTGGTCCACACATCGAAAATACTAAGGATTTTGTTGCTCCGTTTTATATTACATTAACTATGCACAACCATTTACTTCACAACTGCATGTTAGATTCTGGGGCTTCTCATAATTTAATGCCTAAATTTATCATGGAGAAATTAGGCCTCGAAATTACTAGACCTTATCAACACTTGTATTCGTTTGATTCCAGAAAAGTTAAGTGTCTAGGCATGATCAAAGATTTGGTAGTAAATCTTGCACAGATCCCTGTAAAAAGTATCCTTATGGATGTATTCGTTGTTGACATCCCTGCCAAGTATGACATGCTGTTATCATGGTATTGAGGCTCCAAATTAGGAGGATCACTTCAGTTGGATATGACTTACGCTATGGTCTCGATTTTCGGTGGACAATTTACTGGATTGTACAGAGAGACTAGACTGGCGTATACTGTAAGTGACCCCCAAAACCCAAATAATTACCCAATCTATGTTGTTGATCATGAATTAGGAAATTGTATATTATATATAGATGACGATTTCAAAGAATGTACAGAAGAATAAAACAAAAAAGTAGAAAAAACAATGACAAGTGTAAATAGTAGAGAAGGAATGTGGAAAATGTTTTTTGATGGTGCTTCATCCTGTGAAGGAGCAGGGGCTGGAGTGTTATTTGTAACACCAGGATATGAGTATGTTATTCCCTTCTCATATATATTAAAATGGGAGGTTGATTATACAAATAATGTCTATGAGTATGAAGCTCTAGTCTTAGGATTAGAAGATGTCAGAAAGTTAAAAATTGAACATTTGATAGTTTATGGTGATGTAGAGCTTATTGTGAAACAATTAAAGCAGCAGTATCAAGCCAAGAATATAAGGCTAAGGTCATAAAAAAATTGTGCTTGGGATTTGATAGAAAATTTCTTCTCGTCCTTTAACATTCACTACATTCCCAGAATGTAAAATCAACATGTCGATTCTTTAACCAAAGTTGCATCGACCTTTGTACCACCTACTGTACTAAAACTGAAATATCACATCGAAATGAGACAGAGGCCTTTGATCCCAAACAATGTTCAACACTGGAAAGTCTTTGAATATGACGGACAAATTAAAAATTTCCTTGAAATGGTCGACGAGTTCTCTAAGACTCACATAGATCAGGAAAACCAGAACGATCCTATCTGGGTCATGCAGGAAGGCAAAGACCCTAAAAAGTTCAAGGATAAGATCACAAATCACTGTATGCTTGTTCTTAGAAACAATCAGATCCCTAGAGTTCTGATCCCCTTAAAGATATTATTTGACCATGATTACATACCTTTAAAATCTACCTTACGACCTCAACCCAAAGAGGTTGAAGACTGTAATATAGGAACTAGGGAAAATCCTAAACTGGTCAAGATATCTAAATACCTTCCATCCCAAATGAAGAATAAGTACACCGAGTTGCTTAATAAATATAAAGACGTTTTTGCGTGGTCCTATGATGAGTTAAAAACTTACGATACCTCTATAATTGAACACAAAATTCCTTTAAAACATGGTATCAAACCTTTCAGGTAGAAACTCAGCCAAATAAACCCTATTCTCCTGCCAATGATAGAAAGTGAAGTTAATAATCTTCTTGATGCGAATATTATCATTCCACTCATATATTCCGAATGGGTAGCGAATTTGGTACCCGTCAGGAAGAAAAATGGAGAAATAAGGCTCTGTGTAGATTTCAGAAACTTAAATCGGTCATCCCTCAAAGACAACTACCCACTAGCTAAAATGGATCATGTTCTAGAAAACGTAGTTGGAGCTAACAGAATGTCCATGATTGATGGTTTTTCTAGATACAATCAAATTGTTGTCCTTGAAGACAACAAAGAAAAAACTGTGTTTACCACCCCATGGGGAACTTTCATGTATGATAAAATGCCATTTGGTTTGATGAACGCAGGGGCTACTTTCCAGAGAGCGTTGGACATCACATTCGTCAGTGAGAAAGACAAATTCGTTGTTATTTATCTTGATGATTTAACAATTTTTTCTAACTTTGATGCAGAACACCTGCTACACCTCAAGCAGACCTTTGAAAAATGAAGAAAGTTTGGTTTGTCTCTTAATCCTAAAAAATCACATTTCTCTATGCAATAATGTAATATCTTGGGTCATATAGTGTCGAAGGAGGGAATCAAAGTTGACCCAAAACGAGTAGAGGATATAGACACAATTAATATTCCTAGGAACATAAAATAAATTCAATCATTTTTAGGAAAGATAAACTTTTTGAGAAGATTCATTCCAAATTTTGCTGAAATAATTAAAATGATTACAGATATGTTGAAGAAAGAAAATGAAGTGAAATGGATTTCTGAAGCTAAAGCATCATTCGAGCGCATCAAGAAAGCCATAGGGGAAACATTGGTGTTAGCAAGTCCAGACTATACAAAGGAATTCGTGATATTTTCGTTCGCTTCCGAACATATTGTTGCAGCGGTACTCCTGCAAATGAACAAGGGAGAATTCGAGAAACCAATAGCTTTCTTCAGAAAAATCATCAGGGATGCAGAGTTAAGGTAAGATATACTTGAAAAACAAGCATACACAATGGTGAAAGATCTCAAGGACATATGTACTACATTCCAAGATAATCTCTTACGTGATGACTAATGCTATTACAGACATTTTATTTCAGCTAGACAATGATGGGAGAAGAGGACGATGGCTGGCTAAACTTAAAGAATTTGATCTAGAAGTGAAATTGACCAAGCTAGTCAAAGGTCAGGTCCTGGTGAAATTGTTAGCCAAATCAAATTTCAGGGCGCTCGGGATAAACCACCAGGAAGCACACAGATGTATTCCAGATATAGAGGAACTTGACGATCAAACCCCTATGATCCAGATCAAATATAAGTTTTATTTTTCTGCTTGGTATTGCAATATTGTTTCATACCTCCTTACCCTTCAGTGCCCGAATGGCATGACTCCATCCAAGGCGAGAACTTTGAAGCTACATGCAATTAAATATTGTATTATTGATGGCCAACTGTACTGGAAGGATCCTCTATGTTTCTTTTTAAGTTTCTTAATAGAATCTGAAACAGAAGGCGTCATAAATGAATTTAATGAAGGGGTGTGTGGAGGACACCACGCCTAGAGGGAAATGACCTACAAGATTTTAAGGGTTGGGTATTATTGGCCAAAATTATTTACTGATGTGAATGCCAAGGTAAGATCCTGCAACTCTTGCCAACTGTTCTCTGGTAAGAAAAACCTCCTTACACTACCTTTAGTCCCAGTCAAAGCAAAATCTCCCTTTCAACAATGGGGTCTAGATTTCATTGGAGAAATCCATCCGCAGTCAAGCACCCAACAAATGAATTTTAAACACTATTTATTACTTCACAAAGTGGGTTGAAGCCATTCCAACTCAAAATGCTACGGATTTGGTAGTAATAAATTTCTTGGAAGAGAACATCCTATCAAGATTTGGTTGTCCTCGAAAAATAGTCACTGACAATGCCCAATCTTTCAAATCTATGGTGATGGTCAATTTCTGCCAAAAATAAAACATTGTGTTAGGACATTCTACAACCTACTATCCTCAGGGGAACGAGTTGGACGAATCATCCAACAAGAGCCTGATGACTATAATAAAAAAGGTGTTGACAGAAATAAGAAGGCTTGGCACATTCACTTGAAATACGCCTTATGGGCGAATCGAATATGTACCAAGAAATCAATAGGTACGCCCCCTTTTCAAATGGTGTATGGTATTGACGTCGTCCTTCCTATCAATCTCATTCTTCCTGTGATGAAGCTTTGCCAAGACACAAATGAAGATTCAAATGACGTTACAATAAGGATAAATCAAATAATTTAAGTCCAGAAAATAGGGCCGAAGTAGATGACAAACTTCAGAAGTACCAAGATAATATGAAGGCCCTTTTTGATAAAAAGGGTAAAGATAGGGAGTTTCTTCCTGAAGATCTAGTTTTAAAGTGGGATGCTAAAAAAGAAGATGCAGGGAAACACGACAAGTTCGACCATCTCTGGTTCGGTCCATTCATGATTGCAGCTACTGAGGGAAAAAATTCCTTCTTACTAGAAAACCTAGACGAAAAAATTATTTACGCTCCTATCAACAGGCATTATCTAAAGAATTTTATGCAATAATCATATTTGAGATTTCCATTGTATATACCGGTTTCGGTTTCGGTTTCCATGTTTTGGTTTGCAATTTTATTTTTCTTTTGTAAATTATCCAAATTTTACTTTTACTGTAAATAAACCAAGTTTACTTGATATCATCAAAACAAAAATATAAAAACATATATACCGGATATCATTTCTATTTTGTGAAATTTTCTGACGTGTCCCATTTTTTTTCTCGTACAGAATACTTATTCTCATTTGATGAGATAAATATGTATCAGAACATTTACTTTCTTTCAAATAGGTGATAAACCAATGATTTACTTGATTGAAAATATAAAGGAAATCTGAGGTATGAACTCCTACCCCACTAGTCCAAGTTAAAATTTCAAAGAAATCTTACTGAATGTAAAGGGGGTTTCACTCATATAGATATTGTCACCTGATCAAAGATCAGAGAAGTATGAAATTACAACTTAATTCTGAAGCCTTCTCTGAATGAAATAAAAATAAAATAAAAAGAATAAAAAAGGGGAAGCTGGATAATCAAGAAACAAACTTGTGTGGAAATAAGATTCTTTTGTGTCAGACCCTCTAAGTCCTTGTTTTGTTTCATTTTGCCTATCCCCGAACTTTTATTCTCTTTTGATTTTCACTACCTTTCCTTAAGTCTTCATGGAAAGAAATAATTTCTCCCTGACTCTGAAAACTTAAAAACACATCTTCAAAACGAGATTAGGTGAAAATATTTATGTTCCTCTGATTTGAATTGAAATAAAGTATGTCTAGGCTAATCCTGATAACTTTATCTCTTCTATTTGTTTTTAAATTGACTAATTCTCTCAAGGTTGATCCCTGAAATTCAAAACCCCTATAAAATATTCCCTATAGGCAAAGGTGTATTGAAGATTGGAAGAAAATTAGTTTCAGAGTATACTTAAAAATTATGACAGACCTTTCTTTTAAAACTTTTAAGAAGATATCATCCCTTGTATGATGCATATAGATTGATTTCCCCCACTTCAAAATATTAAAAATATAAGACAGATGGTGAAAGGAAATCCATAATCTGATTGCCCCCATCTAGTCCAAGACAAATGGTGAAAGGAAATTCAGAATTCGATTGCCCCCATTTTGTCCAAAAATAGATGATGAAAGGAAATTCATGTAATGATTTCCCTCATCTCAGAAAAATTCAAAAGTGGTAATTGAAGTGGTTAAAGGAAATTCAATGGAAGAAGTAGATAACTTCACCGAGGTACTGAATAGGCTCGTTGGAAGTGAAGAAATATCTATGATATCTGTACGGCTATCATACGTATCTACATGACATACTCTGACATCTAGTTTTATTTCTGATAATATTTACATTCTGGACCAACCAGGGATTAACTAAATAAATTACTACATTTACTTAACCTTGATGCGAACAAAATCAATCGAAGTTTGATATTTCAGTTAAAGTCATTTTGATTATCTTAAACAAATCCAAACTCAGTTTTAGGAAAGGGAAACTTTACATATCCTAACTTGAGATCAATGATTAGATGTGTTTTGAAGGTTTTTTGAGATTTGGTCGAAGTCCACTTTTTTTCTCTGTATGATTAATCCCTAAAGGTGTTTTCCAGAAATGAAATAATGACTCCATTTACCCAAAGAAGGAACTTGGTCTACTATTCTTCCGTGTTTCACAGGGAAACACGATCCCCAGATGGAGCCTATGTTGGAACACATGTAATCCTGAACTTTTGACCTTTACATTCTCCACTTCATGAAAATATAATATTTCCCAAAACGGTAACTTAGAAAATAACTTTCAAATTTTAAATCAAATTTATTTTTGGTTAATTAGTAATAAGGCGTGTGTGATATCTGCCTTTGATGAATTTTTTTTGTTTGATCGAATGATCCTAATTTCTCCAGAGTTTTGGAGCCGCCTAATTGATAAATACATAAATCACTAAAGGTCACTTTGGAGCTTTGCACTTCGGGCGTTTCGATAAGTCTTAACGATAAAATCCCCAAAACCTGAAAGTGTCTGTTCATCAATTTTCCTAAACCTTTAAAGGACATGAGTCATGGAACACATGTATCATTTGAGTCTTCCTCGAGTTGACACGTGGCATCGATTTCTGAAATTTTCATTTGAAGATTCATACGATTCTAAGTAACACGTGGCACCTCCCTTTTCTTGACACGTCACTGCAAGAGATGACCCTTCATAAATATAACAAATAACTAATTCGTAAATCACCGAAGCACCAAAATGTCGAAGTATTAAACTTTAATTAATTAAGTTGATCATGGTCAAGAAATAATTAATGACTTCACACTTCAGGGTTCAGACGTTTACCCTTAATCGTATCCTAAAATCTCCGAAGTCCGAATCTTTGAAACACTTAAAGTTAAATATGATTGATTAAGACTTAAAATCAATTACCGGATAATTAATCACTTCGCAGTTTCAGGTTTCGGGGATTTCCTCTCAAGCTACATTCAAAACCACCGAAGTACAAATTTCTGAAACACTTGAAGTTAACACACCTTTTTAAACATGATTAATAAAGGTTTTTATAGATATTATCTAGGGATTAACCTGTTGGAAGATTGGTTGTTGTCATTGATGTCAACCCTAGTCATGGGTTTTGGACCGTAAGATTGATAAAGGTATTTGGACATGAAGGACAATGCACATGCATATACAACACCCTTGAATGGATAGTATACATCATGCTATTTCCAGTGGTATGTGGCACGTCACATGGATCCTCATGGTTGAGGAGAAATGAATTTTTGAAGATGACAAAGTGAATTGAAGAAGGAAGT
>JZKD02S0135251.1:0-23941 GCA_000966675.3 Picea glauca
ATGTGAGTCCGGTTGGCAAGCTAACGTCAGCCTGCATCATCAACCACCATGTCAGATCATGACAACAACACATCATAAAATCAATAGCATAACATCAAATCAAAACAATATCATCTTAATGAAACAACTCAATACCCCACTCCCTGACTCAATCCGGAGTCCAAGGGAGTTCTACTGATGCCTCTGCATCCTCAAGGTCCGAAACCCTGCACACTCAAAGAAACTGAGTCAGCAACACCTGTCTTCATCAAGGTAGTAAAAACATCCTGTCATATAACTTAACGCATCATAATGAGAGAAAAAGTTTTATCATCATAAAAAATCCGGATCACTCGTGAGCAAGTGTCCTCAAATAATAAGTTTGGTAAGTGCGCCAGAGCGGGATGTTACAGTTTTTGTTGCACACATGTATTGATGGAAAATTCAAATTCTTTGTGCTCTTCTTTGAACTTCTTGGACAATTATATTGGTGTCATTGGAAATATATGTTTTGGAAGTTATTCATATTATTTTTGTGCTATTCTTTTCGCAACACATCCCTTGTATGTGGTGAAACACAATATTTTGTCAACCAAAAATTACAAGCTGATTCTTTAATATTTTCTACAAGTCTATCTTTGTAGAGTTGTCTAGAAATAACTATCCAACAAGAAAGTTCATCATTTGCATCTACTTGCAATCAGAATTTTCTATGTTTGTACAAGTTTTTTCTTGAGATTCCCATCGATTTTGCCATGTGTTGTGTCAAATTATATTTTATATTGTTAGATGAAACAACTTTTGTTTGTATCACTCTACATGCAACACTGACATCTTTGTTTTTTGAGATTTTCCAAAAGCTTTTAATAAACTAGTTGTATTGTCAAAGACATTATGTTTCACCTTTGTATATTTTGTCGATTTTTGAGTACCCAATAGTGATGTAGATTGTTTTAACTTTATTGATGTTATTAGATCAAGCAAAAGTAGAGCTTGTACTATTACTGATTCATCTTTGAAAAAAGTATTATACATATTCTTAACACAATATATTATATAATTCTTAGTTTCTTTCTTCCCAAATTTGTTAGTATCAACATTTTCTAATATTTCATCATCAATGTTGATAGATTCTCCTACATGTTTCAATTTAAAGTTTATATTAAAAAACAAAACCGGAATATAAATTCACTAAACTATATACAAGTGTTCATCTTGTATTATCTAGATTTATGTACATACATGTAGGTGATTCGACTTTTGTTTCATTTTCGGTTTCAACGAATTCATCCGAGGCAAATATATTTATGTTTTTTGAAAAAAATCAAATCCAAATTACAATCAATTATATTTTAAACAATAATTTAAATTTGAATTATATAATTTTAATATAGAAAATATGTACATGCATACCTGGTTGGACTTCTTCTTGTTGAAAATATCTATTTACATCATCATCGTTTCTTTCTTCAATATTTTCATGTTCTCGTTTCTTTTTCCAATAATGCTCTTTCATCTGTTTGTTATGGCGAGTTTCATCTCGAGTGCAATCAAATTTTCTCTTGGGCCCACTTTTGTTGCCCATGAGTATAGTTATCTGTAAAATTTTTTTAAAAAATCAATATTTCAGAATAGTTTCAAAGAAACTTCATTGTCACAAAATTTATTCAAAAATAATATCAAAATTTTTATAAGAAATGTTTAAAAAAATTTACTCTCAAAACAATTCCCTTTCATATAATAAGAAATTTATTATGAAAGCTTTCACCTTGAAAATAATGTTCAAGTAAATATTCACCTTGAAAAAATGTTCAACAAAGCCTTCAATATATAAATTGTTTTTCCAATAAAAAAATGAACTTCAAAAATATAAATTTGTTTTCCATTTAAAAATCAAACTTTTTTCAAAACAACGACCTTGTTCAAAACAATGAAAAATATCCTTCAAGTAGTGAAAAAGATGATTCAAACTTTTTCTTAGAGGCTCGACATATGCAAAAATATTAAATGAGTGAGTAAATTGTGTAAAATTGGTTCGATCGAAATCGTATTTATATGATTTTGCTCCAATTGAAATGAAATGACGCGTCCCTTCATTTTTTTCCCGACCGACAAAATTCTCTCACCCACCTTTTGGCTGAAAGGTAAGGAATCCATTTATTTTTACAGTTTACGTTATAAAAATGTATTTTGTCCGAACAAAAAAAGTTTCGGACAAAAGATTGTTTCGGCCGAAAACCTGCAAATGGGATTGTTTGCAGGAACCTAAAAATTATCTCTATCTTACTTGAAATTTGGAGGTTGTGGACTCCTACAAATACTCAGAATTTAGTTTCAGAATTGATACCAACATTTGCAAAATTGAGTCTACTTTTAATGGATATAATTTGTTTTCATTTTCATTATTTTTATCTAATTTTATTTAATTTTATAAGAAAATCACTGCATAACATTTCCAGGTGCATTATGATTCAATGAAATGGAATATCCATATCTATAAAAATACACAGTGGAAAATTATGGAAAAATTATATTCAAAATCCTTAAATTGTTCTCTTCAAAAGGGTATTTTTAGTTTTTACTTTTAAGTAAAAATTAAGATAGATACAAGGTGGGGGGAACAATGTTTAAAATATGCAAATTTTTTAGATTGGTCAACTTCAAAAAATTCTAGAAATTATAATGTTCATCCGTTAGATTGAAAACTATAGTCATCAAAAAATGGAGTCTCTATAGATTGTTGCAGTATATTTTGTTTGTCAATTTGTTTTTTAATAATAGATACATTGATGTGGGAAAACATAACTCATTATCATTCCCTTCATTTTTAAGGAACATACTGTCAAACAATTTCCAAATTGACATATCGAATCGAAATAATTTTTTTTTTGAAAAATAGTTAGTAGAAATCTAACAACTTTCTTTACAAGTTTTTTTTTTACTGCAAAGTGAAATTTTAAATAAAAATACATTTTTGTTTATCGGAATTGAAGCAAACAGACACCCATTCTTGATGATTTTACCCTTATAATTGAAGAATTTGTATGACTATATTATTTTAACACTTCTATGAGCTAGTTTTAGTGAAATGATGAAGACCTCTTAGAACTATCTTCAAACAAAAGGGATCTAGATATCCATTGGTTCAAAAACCATTTGAAATTGCATGTGAATAATTCTTTTCTCCCCAAACCATCTTCCATATTCATGGAAGGTGTGTTTCCATTATAGGTGAAAAAAATACAAGATGTAGAGAAATATGTACTCTAGGAGAGTCCATTGAAATAGATTGTTAGAGATTATCTAAATTAGTTGATAGAATATTATTTTAAATCAACATTACCAAATATTCATGATATTTTTGTGTTTGGATATGTCATTAAATTGGGTGATATAGTATGATTACATAGCTTCATTTAATATATGTCTATTTAGTTAAAAAAAACATATGAAACATGGCACATATCTTAACCAATGTTTGACACAATGTATTTCATTATAGTTAATTCTGGAAGTTGTTGAATATATATAAAGAGTAGTCTTGTGTAAGATGAAAGTTATGTTGTATATTGAAAGACCGCTATTTTCATAGTGTTGTTGTCTTTGTAGCTAGTTTACCTCCTTTGCAAATTATTTTTTATCATTTTATGCAAGCATGATTTATTTTTTAGAGACAAATTATTTTCCATTTTTGCTACAAAATTAGAAGTACTTTTATACTGAAAATTGAAATTTGTCTCAATGCAAACCACAAAATATAGTTGGTAAGGTGCATTGATTAATGAAGTATAGATAAATCCTCATGGTCTTGTCACCCTTCAAAGATGTTTGTAAAATGAGTGATATAGTTGCACGTGATATATGATATTTCAAAATTAATCTTGACCCTTTAGATCTCATATATTTCAAAATTAAACCCTTTAATTTATATTGAAATAAATCATTTTTAATTTCTGCACACTATCATAGAACATAAACCATCCTTTCACCATCATAAACAATATAAACTATTTATCATAGAACATAAATTGTCCTTACTAAAAGAAGTATAGTTGTAGTAGCTATAGCTACACATCCAAATACATAGGTTCCAAAGGCATTTTAGGCTAATAACAAAAACTAAAAGAAAATTAACATTTTACTCCAAAATTCAATTCTAAGACATCGCTGACATACATCTCTTCATACCTAGAAAAAAAAAATATTTAGATCAAATTTAAAATTTAAACATTTTAAATACAATATATGTACAAATTTTAAATAAGATGGACACACACCATTTTAGATAAATAAAACAAATTGTTATTTTAAAGAAAAAATAACATACCAAATGTATGGAAGTTTCATCTTCAAACATCCATGCTCTTTTTCCACCAAGAATGTAAACATCACTGTAACGATAAAAAGAAAAACCAATAGCACATATTAGCATATACTTTATTAGCACATATTTTAAAGATATTTAAATTTATTAAATAAACAATGAGAAAGAATAGCATACCCAAGCAAATAATAAAGAATAACATAACCATGTGAGAAAGAATAACATACCCACCCGGAGTTCCACATATCTAAGATCATTGCTCTCTTTTTATTATACTTTTTTGACATTTTTTTTAACCAAACTTACATCATGAAGTTCCCAAAATTCCAAAATAGTTACTCTCCATATTAAGCCATTCTTTGCATAAATATTTAATTTTCTTTTATAACCAATTGCTCTTTCAAAATTGCCTACATGATCTAAACAAAGTAAGATCATATCTAGCATATTTTTAAAGAGAAAAATTGTGTGCTTAGTAACCAATTTTAGTGTTCATGGTTAGATAATACCCTGAAAATGAATTCATTTGTGTTGAGTTCACAAATCTCCATATTAAGCTATTATTCCATGAAAATACTTACTTATATCCTGTTTTTCGGTGGAATAGATGTTCTCATATAATCAAATGCTCTTTCAAATTAAAGAAATCACAAATCTCCATATTAATCCATTCTTCCTAGAAAATACTTATCTATGAAAGTTCACAAATATCCATATTAAAAGTCATTCTTCTAGGAAAATATGTATCTCCTCTTTCTGCGGTGGAATAGATGTTCTCATATAATCAAATTCTCTTTCAAAAATGCATGTACATCATGATATAAAGATAAGTACTTGACCATATATACAAACATTTTTTTAAAGAGAAACGATGGTGTGATATTGATAAGCAAATATTGTTAAAAGTTTATTAATACCACAATAATGAATTTAGTTGGATGTACATGCAAAAAACACAAATCTGGACATATATTAAGTCATTCTTCAAAAACCATAAATATTTCATCTTTCTACATGGGATTTATTCATATTACATATAATAAAATTATCTTTGAAATAATCCTGCATCACGATCTAAACATAATTAAAATGACATAGCTTATCTGTAAATATAGAAATGTTGGTTTGTGGATAGTAAACAATTAGATAAGAGTTTGACAATACCCCAAGAAGGAATTCACTTCGTTGTATGCTGAAAACACAAATCTCCATATTACACCATTCTTGGAAAATGTTGAGGGTGAATCTGTTAGGATTGAAATGACAACCTCACAAGGATGTGAATCCCCCTACTTTTTTTTATAGAGGTGGTACTCCTCTCTTGATTTTCTTGATATTTTTAAATATTCAAAATGTTGGACTTGACAGAAGTCTGTCGCAGTAATTCAAAGAAATAAAAATATTACAATAAAATAAAGGTGAAAATGATTTTGTTTTCTTTTAAAGGAAAGTTCCTGAGAAAGGACCAGAAACTAGACACATTCACACATTTGAAACAAATAAGCAAAATTTCCTCACATCTATCATAGTTTAAGATAGAGATTTTTGATCACATTAAAATACAAAAGAATATGGTCTGCATGCACAAGAGAACTTTAACATAGTAGATACATGAGTAGCTCAAACAAATATAATGATAGTTGAACCTCAAATACTTTATATTATGAAAACATGGTTACAAAGCACATTCGAGATTGTTCTCGAAGTAGTTCTCATGGAATTTCCAAAAATATATAGTTTATTACATATTTTTGAAATTGTAAATGTGTTTGTCTTAAAGAATGGGATTGGGGATCCCTCAGACCATTAAGAAAATAAATGCAAGAAATTATATTTTAGAAAGAGGAAGGTGAGCGGTGGAAAGATCAATAGGACCTAGTAAGAAGAACAAAGGAGTTATAAGTATTCGGTTAAACCTTTCTAGTGAAAGAGGTGGAATAACTGGATGAAAGACTTGATAAATAAAGAAGAATGTGATCAGTGTAAACTTGCTATGATGGTCGCTCATTTATTTAGTTTCTTGTTGATGTCCTTTTATAATTGTCACCAATGGTTACAGGAACTGTCTCAACTGCTTCTTGCTCTTCATGTGTCAGTTTGTTGATATACCTTTTGAACCACTCTTCAATGTAATTTTCCATAGGTGCCACATTGATTTCATGCTGGATTTTAATATTGAAAAGCTCACCCTCCAAGTCACGAAGATCAATGAAAATACCACATAATATTTCTTCAATATCTTGGTTTTTTACGGAATAATCTAATAGTCAGTTATCTATGGAATCTTCATGATATACAACTATGTCATAGAATTTTTCAATTGATAATCCTTTAAAAATATCAACCTGCTCATCGAACTGTTGTTTTGTTAAGAACAACGAGTTGATGATCAACTTGGGATCTTGGACCTTATTAGTGCTTCTGGCTAGGTCCACCTCCATGAGCCTTTTGAATAGCTCTTCTCTCCGTGTTATGGCTTGGTTGCACGCCTGGACGATGATGTTCAATTTCTTTATTTTCTCTTTCCAACAGGAATTCAACTGCTTGATCTGACTTTGAGAGGGAAGGTCCTCATCTCTTCTCTTAAGCTCTGACATGTTAGTAACTTTAATACCAAAGGGTAACACTTCATCGAGGTAGAATCCTTCTTCATTTTTTTATATCGACATGTAGATATTTAAGGAAGGAATGCGCCCTCAAGCAAAAATAAATCATGTTATTTGAAATTTCCCAAGCTTCTGTAATCAATGTCATTCTTTCCTTGATATTGTTCTCCACATAAACCCTGGATGATGTGAGTAAGTGATGATTCTTTTATTCTAGTTGTGGGCGTGGCAGGTTTGACAATTGCCAAAGGGATGGCAAGGAGTGGAAGAGGCATCAAAGTCTCTTCAAGTTCCCTAATCCTTTCCTTCAACTTTGTATTTTCTACTTGGAGACTACCAATGGAATCATCCAATGCATCACGAGTGGATCTATGGATTCTAGATACCTGGGAAGGCCGCATATTATTTAGGTTAACCTATGAATGAGATTTTCCTTTTTTATTCTTCACATCACTCTTCTCAATAATTGATTTTTTAGACTCATTGTCAAAGACAACACTCTGAAATACAAATGATTCTTCTTCATCAAATATTTCATTCTCAATCATTTCCAATGAGTGGTTCTGGTGAGCCGTGCCTCTTGAATGGTCAATTTTAGGGAACATCTTCTCAATGTTAGCTTTGAGCTCCATATCCTTGAGGGAGAAGCTATTGATGTCACTTATGACGTGATGCTATTCTTATTCTTATACATTGTTCTTCCTCTTCTTCCTCATAGGAAGTTTATGGGAGCTTTCATTTTTTCCTGAAGGGGGGTTCTTGTCTCCTCCTTCGCCTAAATTGTTGTTGGTTACCTTATTAGATGGGTGGGTTGTTGGAGCACTGCTCTGAGTTGTTGAAGTATTGGGAGTAATAGTTGGGGACTGTGCACTCTTTTCTCCCATACCTTTTCCTCTATGTTTATACAATTAATTGGTATTGAGTACACTCTCTACGTCACCAATGGTGTGGGTAGGATTACCCAGGTTATTGTCTTCTTCTTCTCTTAGAACGGTATGGAAGAAGGAACTGCTAAAAACCATTGTTAACATATGTTCCACAAAGATTCCATTAGGGTCAAACCTTCTAATATTTCCAACGTACTTGAGATTCAAGTTGTGGAAGTGGCTAGAGAATTCATCAATATTGTTCATCTTTATGAATACAAAATCCCCAACTTTCCAAGGCAATGGAATAAATTGCTTTTTTCTTTTTTCATGAAACAAGTGCAGCCAAAAGTTATATTGCCTTGCAAATTCTGTGGAAAACATTTTGTCAGATATATGGCATGGAAGAAAGGAAGTTTTTTCCTTAGAACCGAAAAATCCTAATGACATTGCAATTCTCCATTTGTTCCAAAGTCCCCTTTCTATCCATGAATTTACTAGCTTAAGAAGATATTCTTGAGTTATCGCATCCAAACAATAACACTTTAAAAACCGAGATGAAGTCGTTGAATACTTCATAAAAATGTAGGGAAGATTTGTGCCTCCATAACACTTGGTACCAAAAGGTCACAGGGTCAAATTCACAATTCACCTTTTTGCATATAGATAATTTAGAAAACTGACAGCAATGTGATATCGCAAATACCAAATAAGAAGACATAAATAATTTCTTATCCTTTTCATATTGAGACAATTGGGAAGAGATTTCAATGGAAATCAACTTCCCCAATCGAAAATGGCTTGCTCCTTGACGGTAAAATATAAGTTGTAAAGAATCATGTGAGAAATGCTAGCGGTGTTTTCTTGGCCCGTAATTTTGGTAAATAACCAGAAAATTTCCTGAAATAGTTTTTTGAACAATCTAGCCTGTAGTCTGGTAATATCCTTAGGGATGGAAGTGAGATTCTCGAAGAATTCTGGTAAGAGATCCAAGCCAATGTCATTTTTTTTCAAAAAGTCTCTACAATATTCACCTTTGAAGGTGAGTGTCGACTTTGGGAGTCCCATCGTCTTACATAATAGTTGAGGTGAAATAATATTGGGAGAATGTTCCTGGAGTGGAATTATCCATTGAATTGGTATATATTTCTTGGTGCACCAGGAAACCAATTACTTGCAGTCAAAAACTTTTGGAACACAACCTGCGCACGCAATGTCGGACGTCCAAATTACTTCCTTCTAAGAAGAAGGAGATGAATAGTAAGAGTATGCTCTAGACCACATAAAATTTTGATCTTCTCGTCCAAAGATATTCAAGGTATCTCCACAGAACTATTATCGAGTTGTTGCTTCCATAAGTTGACGAGAGAATTCTTTTTGATCCAGATAATTTTAGAAACCGGTGCTTGAGAGATAATATATAATATTCCGAAAATCATGCTTTAATGTGATTTAATGAGGAATTTCCTCGAGCCCTTCGCCTATTAATGACAATATTTATGGGACTTTCATAATGAGTTATTAGCATTAAACCATACTAAATGTGCATTGAGAAATGTGAAAATATGGCGTGGATGGACATGAGCGGAAAAGGATTTGAGATTTTTATGAACTCACCAATCCGGGAACCTGCCAACCCATGAATGGAGAATATTGAAAAAATGGCTAAGTGTTGCGAAGTAGTCGGGCAGACTCAAAAAAGGAGAAATGAGATGCTTGGAAGCTCAGGGAGTCTGGGGGTCAAAATGTAGATCGTGGATATTTTGGATGAAAATTGTATATCACAGAACATGGGGTATGAGATTTCAACCTCGTTAACCCGGGAACCCGCGATCATAGAAACGGTTAAGTATGGGATATTGTGGCAGTCAGGCAAACTCGATATGCGAGAATTCATATTGGAGATGATGATTCACAATTCCGCCAACCCAGGAACCCTCCGTTTTGAAAAACGACTAAGCATAGAACTAGAAAGGGAGAATAGAAGGGAAAAAAAGGAAAAGGGGAGAAAGGGTAAGTATATAAGAGGGAAAAGAAGGGGGGAAAAGAGGCTGGGAAAATAGAAAATGGGAGGGAAATTTCGAACATGGGAATTGATCTCAACAACATGATCCAACTATGGGATGATGACCCCCTGTGGGCTGTCAAGAATCCAGAATCTCTTGTGACTATGTGCTTCTACCCCTTGGGATGTGGAGTCAGAATAAGAATATAGAAACTAAAAAATAAAATTATGTACATAGAGAAATAAGAAAGTATTAAGAGAAGAAACATTTGAAATGTTTCCCGTTGATGGGCAACATCAAACTTTTACCCTTCATGTCTTGGAGCATATAGGAGTTAGATTCCAAGATCTTCTCGATGACATATGGTCCAATCAATAGTGCTTCCAACTTTGTATGCATGGATGATTTCTCCTTGGCCTTGTTCTAAAGTAACACCAACTATCCTTTATGTAAGTTATTCATAGTTGTGCTCTGATCAAAATATATTTTGACGCCCTGTTGCCTCTGAGAGGTTCGATTCAAGGATTTGCTTTGTTCCTCTTCCAACTTCAGCAAGTGGTTGATTCTCCTATTGATGGGTGAATTGTCTTTTGTATCTTTGGTATTAACCATAGATATTAATGCATTGAGCTCGAGACTAATCAACATTTTCACTTCCTTCCCATACACCAATAGATATGGAGACATCTCAATGCTATCCTTCGTGGACATTCTACTTGCCCATAATGCACCTGACAACTTCAGATGCCAGTTCCTTTGGTTCTTATCAATGGTTTTCTTCAGTATATGCACAAATATTTTTTTTGTGGATTTGGAAAGGCCATTACATTGTGTATAATAATTCAATGATTCCATATTCTCCACAAAAATCCATAAACTTTTACTTGATAAAGATCGAACCATTGTCTGTGATAAATTTATCTAGGACACCAAATATTGACATAATGCTGTTTTTGAGGAATTTAATAAGTTCTTCAGCATAATCCTTATTTAATGCCACCTCTTTTGACCATTTCGTGAAATAATCGGTATTTGTTAGAATGCACATATACACCTTGCTATAATTTGGATTAATCGACCTGACAACATCATGTGCCCATTGGGAAAACAATTGTTCTACCACAATGGGTTGCAAAGGCATCACAATTTTCTTCATTTTTTAAAAAAAATGTTGGCATGAAAAACACTTCCTTATCATGGCATACGAATCTCTGAATATTTATGGCCAATAAAATCCTTCTCTGATTATTTTGTGGGAAGTCACAATAGGTGCAAAATGTCCACCACATATTCCTTCATGGAATTCTCTGATTAGTTCTTGGGCTTGATTTTAATCGACACATATTAGCACTATACCATCATAATTTCTTTTGAAAAGTATGTCAGCAATCAACACATATTGAATCTCCTTCATCTTCAATGTCCTTCACTCCTTGGGATTCATGGTGACAAGAAATTGCTTGGACCTTAAGTAGAATATAATATCTACATACCATTTTGAATCACCTAATGGTTCTCCAACTAATATTGAAATCATCCCATCGATTGAGTCCCCATTCACGATGATATTGCATAAGCCTTTTCCTTTGATTGACTTTAAAGGTTTAATATCGATATCATATTCTTGTATCTTTTCCAACCAATTAGCCCATTTTATTTCTCTCAACTTTTGATTTAGAAGCATCTTTATTGGTGATGAGGGAACATAAGCAATAATATGGGAGTTTAATATATGGGTCTAAAAGTGAGATACTATTTTTACAAGAGCCAAGGCTTGCTTCTCCAGTTCTGAATACCTCAACTCATAATCGTATAGGTTTTTTCTCACAAAACTTATTGGGATTTCTTCTCCTTTGCTATTTTTCTGAGTGAGAATGGATGCAACAATTGTCTCTATAGAAAATAAATAGATAATGAAGTCTCTTTGGAAGTCCATATTGATGAGGACAGGAGAAGTGGTGATTACTCCTTTGATATTGGTTAATTCCTCTTGAGTATTTGTTGTCTATTCAAACTTCTTCTCCTTTTTCAACAACAAATTGATCGGCTTTACGATGCTTGCGTAGTCAGGAAAAAATATTCTCACAAATTTGATTTTGACAAAAAATGATTGGACTCCCTGCTTGGATGTCGGGGTGTTGAGAAAATTTATTTCTTTAACTCTTTCTAAATCTATGTAAATCCCTTCCTTGCATAAAATATGGCCCAACAATTTGCCTTGAGTCACAATGAACAAACATTTCTTTGGATTCAGAGAAACGCCATATAATCTACATCTTTCAAAAAAAATTCTTAAATGATGGATATGATCCTCCCTTTTTTTTGAATGAACTGTCAAGTCATCTTGATATTCTTCCATGAAATTTCCTATCAACTAGTTGAATGCATGATCCATGGCCCTTTGGAATGTGGCTCCATCATTCTTCAAACAAAAGGTCATTCTAGCATATGCATATGTCTCCCACAGTGTGATAAATGATGTTTTTGTACTATCTTCCTCGGCCACCAAGACCTGGTTATATCCAAAGAAACCATCCAACATGGACATGCAGGTTGATCCAGTAACTTGTTGTAGAAGAAACTCCATGTTAAGAAAATGAAAATTATCCTTTATGCTTGCTTTGTTAAGGTCTTTGAAATCAACACACATCTGGATTTCCCCGATATTTTTTCTAACAATCACTAGATTTGAAAGCAAGTATGAATGTCTGATGGGATAAATTATCCCTTCCTTATTCAACTTCTCCAATTAAATTTTTACCAGAGGTTTCATCTTGGGATTCATCATCCTTATTTTTTGTTTCACTGGTTTTGCTTCTTTCCTCAAAGGAATGATGTGCTAGAATATAGTTTTATCGTAGGATTTCAAATCATCATAGGTCCAAGAGAACACATCAATATATTCCTTGAATAAGGAAATATATTGGTCAACCTCTTCACTGGTACAATCAACTTCCAAGTTGACATATTTCGGGGACTTTTTAGTTCCAATATTGACTTTTCTTGTTTCTTGCACTTTTTGAACTAAAACTTCTTCAAGGAGATTCTTGGCATGATAGTATTTTGTAAACAAATATTCATATTGTATACAATATTTTGGGATGGAATACGAGCTATTGAATTCTTCATCATTATCATTTAACAATTTTTTTTCCAGTTGTTCATCGTTCTCAAATACTTGTAAGTACTCGACGTTATTGGGCACAGATGGTCGAAAATATCTTTCTACCTGGAAATAAATTTTTCTTTGGACATTGTCTAGGTTTGATAATGAGGCCGCCAAGGCTAGTGAATCAGCCTTGTGATTCTTGTCTCTTGGAATGAAAGAAATGTTGAAGGAACTGGAAGATTCCATCAACTCATTAACTCTTTTGAAATACAACTTACATCTTTCCTTTTTGATTGTATACCTCTGGATAACTTGATTGATGACCAACTCTGAGTCTCCAGTTACAATGAGATGTTCTATTTTCCTTTCATGTGCAAGGATCATCCCCTGAATCAACGATTCATATTTTTCCTTGTTATTTGTGCATGAAAACTCCAGTCTAATAGCACGGGGATGCATAGTATTACTTGGAATCAATATAAAAATTCCAACTATGTTCCCATATTTTGAATAGGCTCCATCGAATGACATCCTCCAGTAGCCTTCAAACAAAAAATCTTAGTTCCCTGTGCCTTGAACTTGCTTTAGGATTTTATTGTGCTCCATGTCTAGGATAACATAGTTTCCAATCCCGACAGATATATAATCTGCAATCAATTCATTTTCCTTATTCTTGAAAGAGAAGGATTTTCTAGGTTCACATGGTACTTTAATCATCGCTCCCTCTTTGCCTGGTAGAATCATACAACTTTCGTCGTTCATTATATATCCATCATTCATGGATGTCCAGTCTCTTCCCAGTATAACTCCGTATGTTGGAGGAAGGTCTACCTGAATAATATTGAAAACTATAATGATATGGGAGGTTGTTGTAATCCAAGCACAAAAATCCTTTATTTATTCATACACTAGCCCTTTTCTAGAATCAATTGCGTATATTCTTTCACCAGTTTCATAATACTTAGTGAAATTCATGCCCAACACTTCCATGACCTCTAGTGGCATTATATTACTTTCCGCACCAGTGTCAACTAAACAATTATGTATTGCAACGTCATGATCTTCAATCGAGATATAGAAGGGAAGAATTTTACCTCTCAGCTTGGCAGTTTTCGGGCTCTGGCTTTGTTTTGGACTGGTAACAACAACTTCAACTCTTTCATATGGATCATCCAATAACTTCAAAATATTTTGTGTTTGTTGGGGAATCTTCATTACTTCCATAAATGGAAAAGTTATCCTCAATTTACTTAGGTCCTCCACGACATTATATGTCGTTTGAGTGGAGCTTGATGCCAGGAGTTTACTTTTAGTTCCATTTCCATCCGACGCTTTCTCATTTAACACTTTTTCATTTGTTTTTTCTTTTTCCTTTTCTTTTTCTTTTTCCTTGTCATAGTCTCCTTTGTTTTTCCTAATTTGTACTCATGGTTGGATTTTTGGAGCTCTAACTCTTTGGATCCTAATTGACATATCTTTCTTGGAGAATTTAATGTGTAAAGGGTTCTTTACTTGTGGATGAATGTGGTCAATTATTGAAACTTTCGTATCTTAGTCTTATTTGGTGCATAAGGATTAATGGTGAAATTCTCAAGTCTTATACAAGCCTTCAATATCGATCCATTTGAGGGGTAAGTATACCACTTGGAAGAAAGATGTTCTAGGGTTTCTCCTTCCTTCTTCCTTTGTTTCTTTAGTGATTATTTGGTACCTTTCTTTGATCTTCCTTTTGGTTCCCAAGAAAGAAGTATTAAGTAAATTGACATAATCATAGTTGATCTAGTTGGTGAGGGTTTTCCCATGAAGTTTCCCTTATTTATAGACCTTGATATTCATTATTTATCTTGATTGGGTGAGGGATTACTCTTCTTCTTGGTTTTAATCTCAAAATCCCGATCCTTGAAGGTGTTGATCCACATTCTTTGATCAACATTAGTACATATGCGCCCATCCTTAGTATTTTTCCTTTATTTTTCTTTTATTTTCAAATATCCCTTAATTAATTATTTTCTTCTTTCAAATGTGGGTTGCGGGTCATATTTCTATAAAATTACTAGGTCCACACACTCGCAAACCCATGTACCAATACTTAGTCATTTTTCTTCTTTTGAAATCCCAACACTTAGTCATTTTTCAAGTAATGTGAAAGTCCCATTGCAGGAGGAAAACATGTTATTGACCTGTAACTCCCCATGTCCCATGACCCGTAGTCATGCAACACTCAAAACGACCCATTTATCTCCGTGTTCTCCAAAATGCACTTTCTACCTTTTCATACTTATCTGTTTTCTTGGTGGATGCAAGACAACCGTCTATTCCACTTACCTTTTTCCCATGTCTCATGTCCTGTGACCCATAGTCCCTCATTCTACAGAATGACCCTCTTACTTTCATAACTTGCATAATAAAATTTTCCAATACTTAGTCTATTTTTGAATTGCGGATGCGAGAGTCCTCCCCTTCCACCATTTTCATATCATCATGTCTTGTGTCCCGCACCCGCAATACCACCTTCACTATAATGCACTTTACATTCCTCTTTTTTCACCTCCACACTTAACTAATTTTCCATCTTCCACGACATCACATCACCATTTCTTGGTTGCATTTACTTCCCCCACCACTTGTGTGAACATAATGGTGTTATTAAAGTGATGAAGATTTCATAAATCCTTGTAGTAAATTCAAAATCTTGTTATGAAGGATGAAAAATTTGAAATAAGAGATACGGTGATTAATCATCAAGGAAAATACATGGTTAATTAAATAAGAAACTAATATTCCAAGATGTAAAACTTTATATCAATAGTAGCACCACCTATTGGTAAGAATAGAAAGCAGTGTAAATAATGTCAATTAGGAGAAAATATATGTGGTGTGGATATATGCTAAATACTCTCAGACGTGAAGATGAAGAGTTCCAGTGGTCACAAGATTACATGTATTACAAGGACCTCCCTTCTTCTAAGAAGAAAAAAAAAAGTCTAGACCTCAAGCATAGTTTTGGCTGGCTGTGTTATGGAGGTGACAGGTTTCAAAGAGTTATTTCAATGGTATGCAAACAAATTTGATTTGGAGAGAAGAGTAATTTAGGTTCAAGGACAAAAACCTATCTCCTTAGCTCCTTCAGTGTTCAAAAGAATGTTACAACTCTCGAATCCTACCAAGTAGTTTAAAATTGAAGAATCCAACAAATTTCTTAAAGAACATAGAGGAGGAGGAGAGCACCTCAAGAAGCATTTGGTCGACCCAAGGAATAATGAAAATTCTTCTAAGATTGAGGTAAGTTCCTTAAAGTATCCCTACAAGGAATTTCCTTAGTTGTTTTCTCGCATGATTGTTTTGGAATCCATGACCTCTGCCAAGAAATATCATTTATATCCCCCCCTTCGTTGTGCATGAATATTCCCTCATTGGTTGGGGTCACATTATTTCTAATGAACTCTCATTTCAATTGGGTGGTCTGAAAAGGACCCAAAAATTTTACATGACAACTTATTTAATATTCACCATAGTTTACTAGCATGTTTTCAAATATTTGTTGAGGGAAAGAAGTGTCGACTCCAAGTTGGAACCATTCTGTGTCTATTATCCAACCTTATGGAGGCACAAGGCTCAATATTATTTTTACACTATTCATAATATTTCATCTCTGAATTTAAAAAATTGATCTTCGTCCCTAACATGTCAATATTTCACCTGAAGATCCCACCTTTCTCTCAAAGAAAGAAGTTTTTGAAACCACTGAAGATTTTAGCAATTCATCCCAGTCCCCTGGAAATTCAGAGAAGTTATTTTCAAGCACATCTCCCATTTCAATGAACTTGCAGGTCAATCTAATCAAATTGGTATGAATGAAGAAAAATGTGTTGAGGGTTTCTATCCTGATTATTTATTTATTTCACATACGACCTTAGTAAGTTATTCCTCTTATTTTACCAAGATTGACGAGTTTAAAGAAAGAAGTGGGGATAATTCAAATCTTCCCGATACCTTAGTAAATGAATATCTTAATGATATGAAAGAACTATCCATCTCTAATGAATGTTATCGACAACAAGGCATAGAAGTAACAAATAAAAACCTTAGTTCTCCTACTGTGTCTTAAAGAAGTGCCCCAGTAAGAACAAAACCAAGAAGAAATCATTTGGAAATAAGGAAAAAAACTACCAAAAAATTAGATGATGGAAGTGACAAGGAACCAACAAAGAAAAATCTTGAAAAATCCCATGTTGTACACACCTCTGCTAAAAGGAAAGGAGAGACACAAAAAACATGGTTAGAAATACCTGAAATTCAATAAATTCCATGGTAAATGGATGTAGATAAGATAAGTGAAGAACCAAACTGGTATAAATAATGACTGTCAGAAACTAAAGAAATTTACGAAGCCCTCATCACTCATGAACCAAAAATATTTGAAGAGGATTATATGGCACTTCACCATGCAGACTACAACAGAAACTCTAAAAAATTGTTAATTGAAAAAGTAAACATGAAAAACGAGAAAATGTTTGATAAGTGGAAATTGAAAATTGGTTTCCATGGGGTTTCACCTTCAAATATCATATAGTTTCATGAGGGAACCTGAGAGGTATTGAAGGAATCTAATAGTAACATAGAGAAAGAAAAATTAATTTTAAAGGAAAAAATAAAGGAATTAGAGGCAAATCTGATTCCAAAACCCTTGTTTTCTTAGCCATTAAACATAATTCAACCAAAACTTACCTTCGAATATATCCTAGAAAGTAGCAACAAGTGGAAAGGTTCATCTAGTTTGTTGTTAGCAATAAAAAAGTATGTTGGATATGGGATACAAAAAAGAAGATATTTAATCCAAGAAATATGGGAGCTTGCACAAAGCTCCACCAACTTTGCAACAAGGATTACTCATTTCAAAGAATATCTCCAAAAGGATATGGAAAATGATGAAGGTTTTACAAAGATGTTGTGGGAATATTTTCGACTAAATTTTCAAGTTTAAGTGATATCCACAGAAGAGAAAAAAACCTTCCTTCTAATATCTGGATGAAACAAACTAATGCATGTTGGTTGAAAATAATAAAATGTTTAAGAGAAATGATAAATGAACTAGATGATGTGAAGAGTAAAAGAGGTGACCTTTTTGTTTTTCTCCCCAAAACTTCCCATCAAAATTCTCTTACTAAAGAAGATTTTAGTGGGTTTCCCCTATTCAAATTTTTGCAATGTACTATATCACTACATATTTGTCTTGATACTAACATAGGAAACTATTATTTTGCTAATACAGTCTAAATAATATCCCTGTAAGTAATGATGATCATCTAAGGTTTTGATTTTTTTTCTTGTTTTTTGATTCTCACTTATCTGAAAAGATCAAATTCATCGTCATACTCAACCACAAGGTAATCCTTCACTGATATAATAATGCTTGGAAGCCATCAGTTTTCTTCTAGCCAAGAAAACACTCTTTAGACTTAAATATATCAACTATTTTAATGTATATTCCGATAGAACTTTCTCGATAGTAATGCCAGGAAGATATATGTCAAAATCATTTCTATCGAAGTACCCTTCACACTCATAAAATTATACTTCGACAAAGTCCCTTCCGATAATCCTTTTCTTTCTGATACATACATTCATGATAAATCTTAAAGAACTCATTTTTTCTACATGTCAGTTGGTTGTTGGTTTATAAAGCTTATCTGAATAATAGGAGTTTAAAACCTAAGTGGGTCCCTTGCAAAACTAATCCCAGAGCATGGAAATCATTGATTGATTCACTAATCTCTTTCCCTACAACCTCTAACCTCCCCTTGAACACAACATTTTAAATGGGAACAACTCTCAAGGCATGAATATCCTTTGATACCTTATTATTGGAGTCAAAATATTTCTTAACTTTCCCTCTCTGATGATATAATGTCCTAACCATAATAATGGAGGGCCTATCGTCAGAGTCATTGTTTAATGTTTACCTTACTCTTTGATAATAACCCTTCCAATATTCCACGAAGGAAATAAATGAACAAATCCTTGACATATTATCCTCGGCACACATCTCAATTAAAATAATTTTTTTTTCTTTGATACCCTCCCCATAAAAACGAAGAAGGATTAGGGATTTTTACCTCTCTTATGACCACCCATTCCAATAACACTATCATACTTCTTCAAATATGACCATTAACTTCTATGCCTCTGATACATGAATCCGAGCGAATTGTACCTCCAAATGCATTAATGGTGAAATGGCATTATGTCTGCAAATAAATTGTCGCACACTCAACATTAATTTCTCGAGTTAGGGTAATTTGTAGCTCCACAATAACTCCAAAACCCAAAACCCTAATTAATTCATTATTTACTTCTGTGAACTCATTAAAAAACTATGCTCTACATACATAGATCATGGGATAGCTCTAATCCTTGACCCCATTTCAAGAGATATAGGTAAGGAACCATTTTAATTTCTGTATCAAAACATTGTTATATATGTTTTATAAACTTATGTTTGTTTCTCTTGTCACAAGACATATCATCTATACTATAACACACCCAACCCCCTATTTATCTTTTTATGGAATCGAGCATTTAAATTTCATTCCCTTAATTAATATTAGAAATACGTTTCGATAGTGCCATATTCTTATGCTCGTCAAGAGCTTTCCAACAATTGTCACCATGCTCAAAACCGATCCTTGGATCAAAGGTTACGGCCTTCTAAATTTTCTTAGGCCTTTATTGGCTAAAATCCACCTCAGTGCCACATGGAATCCACATGTCTCTTTGTCTCCCATGCCATCCATTGTGGCTCTCACTCGGAGTCTGGAGTGGCACTTTCCACCTGGTCCATCGGATCCTCCATATCAACGACTTGGATTTCTCGGAGCTTTCCTTTTCCATCAGGGTTCTTCTCCATCTGAGTCACATTTCACCCAAAATGATACACCCTGACCAACATGTACTCCAACAGATCAAACAATTCCTGGAGTCGAGGATCCAATGAATCCAATTATGTCGAAGTCTCAATATTTCTTATAGTTTAACGAACCTCTCGCACTCACCCTGAGCTCAAATTAGGTGGGGTCTACATAGATCTATGGCTGAGAATGAATCTCACCTCCTCCCATATTGACGATCTAGGTTACATCTTAAAAATTCCTCATCGGAGTGTGTCTAGGTATACCACTCCAATTAACACATAGTGATGGATGGCTCGGGTATCCTCTTGGAGATTCTCTTGTCTCATCATATCAATGGTCAGGATTTCATCACGGATATCCTCCCTCAGAGTGAAAATCCATGACCCATCTCGTGAAGTGCCTAGCGATGGATGGTCAGGATATCTCCTCAAAAATTCCCCGTCCCCAACAAATCAATAGTGTAAATTAAACCTTGAATCTCCTCCATCAGAGTATGTCTTTCTAACTTACTTTGATTTATACCTAGTGATGAATGGTTAGGATTTCTTCATGGAGATCTATGACAAGGATAAAGACACCTGTCCTCACGTACAAGACCAATGAGGCTTGTTCTTGGTATGTTATGTATGTTTTTAAATTAACATGTGGCTACCTCTCTACACATTGTATGCCACCTGTTTGAACACATGGCCCTACAACTTGGTCGTGACACATGCCACTCATAATTCGATACAACGCCCAGCTTAAAAACCCAATTCTACATGACACATGGAACCATACTCGCATGACACTTGGACCAACCTCAATATGCCATGTGGTTTAAAAAAAATGTAACACATCATTGTTAGGCGAACGATCCTTCCCAATTCATAAGTGTATAGCTCAGAACTGACGGCTAATATCTGATCTAGGGTTTAGATACCCTCTCAAAGTCCTTCCCGTCAGAGTCTCGTCTACTTAGGATTCTAAGCTGACTTCGATGGTATATACTTAGATGGATCCAATGTTTCTCGGAGTCTAGAATAAACAATTCAAATCATGTTGGAGTCTCCATCTACTGGTCATTTACCTCTGCTCCAACATTTTCTCCCTTTACATTCATTGGGACCAATAGAGATCAATGCAAATTGATATTTACTCTCACCTATTCAACGATCGACGGTTGAGATTTACTCTCTCATATTCAATGATCAATGGCTCTCGTTGATGTTTGGAGTATCTTCTTTGGAGTCCCCTTCCCACCAAGGTTTCCACTCACTATGAATATCCCTTTCCAACGAATGGTGGAGATATATCCATCTACAAATCCCATGGTTGACAATGAAGGAGACCTTCCAAGTGACCAGGAGGGCCCTGCTACTAATCAATGACTGAGGTTAATCCTTTATGTTGATAAACAAATAGGATCAATTCTTTCCCTCTCTCGATCTACAACCCAGATCTCCCTCAAAGCTCTTCCCATAATATTATTTTCCATCTAAGACACTTTGATAGCACCCATCTGATGGACGGTGGAAATATTATTGTACTTGAATTTGATGGTCGAAAAATGAGGTGCATATTCAAAGTCCTGAACTCGACAAGGGCCCACCCCATATCCTTCGACCAATTACAAGGTGCTACATAACATCCTCAGTTACGTAGATACTCTCTGTCAGCATGACATTAGCACAACATCACCTTCCACTTAACCTCATTTATACATGACTATATGAATATCTTTAGTTGAGAATTGATCTCACCTCCTACTCCGATTAACGATCTAGATTTCCCCTCGAGCCTTTCCCATCAGAGTGCTCTAACTTCGGGGTTCTAGGTTTATTCTAATTGTATCCTCCGACCAATGATTTGGATCTTTCGACCATTTGACCCTCCAACATATTGACGGTTGTCATTAACCTAGGTTTAAAACATGGGTTCTCCTTCAATTTAACAATATCACTCATAACATAAACTATCAAGGGTTTTCTTTCAAGGTTTTTCTACAATTTTCTGGGTCTTAAGGGATTCTCACCTAAGGCAATTCTCTTTTCATTGTTTGGGTGATGGTTTTCATCCTGCAAAATTTCCATTTCACTAGTAGAGGGTTTCACATGCTCAATATCCTTTGATTGCATGGGGAGCTTCCCTTAGGCATTGAGGTATTTATATACCCATCTCAAGGTACCCTTGAATATCCTCCCAATGTGATTTATTTATGGCTTGTGAGATTTACCATTCGAGGAAATGTAGGTTTTAGTAATATCCTTACAGTTAATCTTTCTCACATTTATGAGATAAATCAATCATTTTTTTCTTCTTACTCATTGGTCCCTACTTAAAATCACACATGGATTGTGATTACTCTAGTATTCCTACCTACGCTTTTTTCAACATGAATACAGGTGCATAATAAAATGGATTCCTTTCAGTTTATATAGGAATATCTACTCATTGAAAAAATCATTCATAGATATTAATCCTTCATGTTGTTTTATCATTGTTCAATTACTTAGACTTGCAGTAAATCAACTAATCTATTCATCGGACCAACTTATACTTACCATATTACAGATACAAGTATTCATTCCTAACTCATAGATCCATTACACGGGGTATATATTTACTTATCTATTACAATTGGTGACCAACCAACTGACTGTGGGTATCCACCTTTCCACCCAACCATAGGCTCTGCACGCTTAGTATCTTCGGCTGTAGGCCACCCCCGTGCCAGGCCATGATACCACTAGGGAATTCTCTCGCACATTCCTTTCCTAGATCAACCTCTTGAGGTTTTTTAGATTCTTTCCCCACATCAAGATCACGACCTCTCAGCTTGGATCGATACTTCTGAGCACCCCCCTCCTGCATGCATTCCTGGATTATTTTATTCTACCTTCTCCTCGTTTGTATCTTGCGCGAAATATCCTGAGGAATCTTCTCGACATGTCCTCCCTTTCTTGTGTCAGAAGGAATCATGGGGTCAATCTAGAAAAATGGGTTTGAAGTACCATCCCCTCCATTAGATCTCCATACATGTATTCATTGAGGAAGGTTGGTTGTTCAACTACCAACCTCTTCTCATTAACTATTTTCCTTCATCTACAAGATAAATGAATTTTTATTGTTTCCTCTATATCTTTCACCAATGTGGTTTTGGGCACTCACTACACACAAATCTCCTCTCCGTGTTCCCTCGCTCTCTTCCTCTAGTGGTATCATGGCTTGTACTCAAGGATTCACCCCCACAATCAGTTGTTGGTATTCTCAATTGATCATAAATACATTTACATTTCCTACATGCCATAGCATGGAAATTATTAATTACAATTAATTACATATAATCAAAGGTTTAGAGAGGGGGTGTTATAATACCCTCCCCCTTCAAAGGAACAACATCCTTAGTGTTCTTTCTCAGTTACACCTATCATGCCTTCTCTTCCATTTGTCTCAGCAAGGTTATTCCCCTTCTTGGTATGTTCTTTTCCAGACTCTTACTATTTAACTCATGCCTACAATAATTTCCAATGACAAACATATTAACCTCAATCTATTTGAAAACATTATTGTTGTCCATAATTAAGGAGGAAATTTACAATTAGAAAAATACTCATCTGTGCAATTTATGGATTTGTATCCATATGGTTGTCATACTTAATTGGTTCATTGTCTTTCCTTGGCACACCCCTTGTGTGCATGATCATAATTAACATATTACAAGAATTATTGAAGTCCTCTCTTCCTTGCGGTCTCTCACCCTCCAGACCCTAGCTTAGGCATCCCCTTCTCTGCTATACAGTCCCTCAAGTGATCCATCTTGCCTAACTAAGGATTTCCCACATAAGAATAATTTTAGAGGATTCCTCGAGTCTTATAGCCAAGGTGTCCCTCTATCTTTCTCTATCGAGGTGTCCCTCTGGCCCATGTTACCACACACGACATTATTTATGGTGATCATAGCATATCGCAGGATTATTGTATCACATGGTAGCCTTTACATGTTTTCCCATCTTGAAAACCATCATTTGTCCTCCCCAGGAAGTTTTTTAATCTCTTACTTGAATCTCATGCATACAGTGATTCATGAGATATTATCATTTTTTGATGAAAATTTCCCTCAAATCTGTTAGCCATATTTTCCCATTTCATATTTCTATT
>JZKD02S0135262.1:0-23941 GCA_000966675.3 Picea glauca
ATGGATGAAACCAAATCCTCAAACTAAGAAAACAATTTTCACAATTTTAGGATAAATCCCACAAATTTGTGTTTTTTTTATCAATTTGGGCAGATTTGAGTTAGGGATCCACCCATATCTCCCAAAACAATTCTAATTTTGAAAACCTCCCCATGTGTTACTCAATTTTATATATTCTATACAAAACCCATATCTTCAAATTTCTAGATCTGATACCATATGCACGAAAATCGATGCTCAAGTTAGCATAATCATTCCCCCTACAATGGAGGTCGACACGTGTGATGTGGGTGAATTATGATACAACTTTCTACATGAAAACATCATTTTGGACAAAACCCATGTGCCCAATGTTATTCTGAAAACATTCAAAAATTCTGAATTATGTCTAGTACTAGATTAACACAGTTGGTACCGGATTAGAACAGTTAGTACCAGAATCCTGTAGGAAGGGGTTTAGTACCAGATGAACACAGTCATGACTATCGGTACTTGACCATCGTGATGGTAGCACCGGATGAAGCTAGTACCAGAATAGGCTCAATCTGGTACCAGATGAAGTTGGTACCGGAAGAGGTGGAGAGCTGGTATCGGATGAAGCTAGTACCGGAAGAGGTGTAGAGCTGGTACCGGATGAAGGGTAGAGATGATACTGGATGGAGATGGTACTAGAAGAGGTGCAGATCTAGTACCGAATGGATCTGGTACCAGAAGAGGTGGAGAGTTGGTACCAGATGAAGCGCAGAGCTTGTATTGGATGAAGTTGGTACCGGAAGAGGCATAGAGTTGGTACTGGATGAAACACAGAGCTGGTACTGGTTGGATCTTTGGTACCGGAATGGGTGGAGAATTGGTACCGGAATAGGTCGATCCTTGGTACTAGAATAGAATGTGTACCGGATCGCGCCAGAGTTTCAGTACCAGATCGCGCTATAGTTGTAGTACCATAATAGTGAGGTACTGGATCAAGTTTCTTAAGAGTCAAAGTGATTAGGATCATACATAATCAATCATTTAATCGAATTAACTCAAGAAAACTAAACAAATCATGCCATAATCATAAGTTACCTCTCTATGCATATGGACAAGGTCATTGAGTTTATTTGTGGAGGAAAAAGTCAATTATATACACATAGCATAGGTAAAATAGGCTCATATAGAGGGTAATATAGGGTAATAAAGGTGTCAAAATGGATACTCAACATTCCCTCATGCTTATGTCATTGCATTTCCTCATTCAACAATGATCTTCAAAATTTTAAAATTGATGATACTCTTCACTTGATCAAGCATTCCCTGAAGTTCCACCTTTCTTCATCTCCTTAAGTTATCTTTTGAGTAACCTGCTATACAATATAAACTTCCTGGCCTATGCTTCACAATTGTTACCCATGGAAAAATAGTTATGACGGAAGAGTGGAGTCATGAGTAATATATTAGATATGTTAGTGATTTGACGTTACGTCTTATCCAATCTATTGTGGATCATAGTTAGGAGAAAGGGATGGATGTGACTCTAATATGATTATAGGATAGTGAACAAGAGTTTTCATAATGAATTTGACTAATAGCCTCTCTATCTAGATTAAATTTAAAATAAAAGTGATATAATCATAGTTTATATCTCATTTGACGAGAGAAACACATAAAATAATACATCCCAAGATGATTAACTCGTTTCTTATCCAAGTTTTTAGAGATGAATCTCTTCTTGCTTAGGTAAGGTGACTTACATATACTGAGGGTACCACTTTCATGCAAACCTATTTATTTTAAAGATAGAACTCTAAAATGGATACTTGAAGGTTCTTAAGAACATCATCCGAGAGATATAAAGGTCATCTCGTAACCTTGATTTGATAATTCTTTAGAATGGGAACTAAGGGGTTTTGTTCAGTTTTAGGTGTGCCACTTATTTTTTTTCAACTCCCTTTACCCGACATAGCCCCATTGCTAGTAGGCTTGTTCATTACCCCCAAGGGTTTACCTTATTACCATACAAGCATGACCCTGCTGCCAAAAGGCCTATTCAGTACCTTGGCAGGTATACTTGTAATTCTTGATACTTCCTTTTTATTATATTACTCAAAATATTTAGAATTATGTATATTGTTCATTGATAGCTTTAGATATATGGAAGGCAAGTGGTAAGAGAGTGTTTTAGAGTTATTAGGCACATAATTAATTTCTTGCAATTATCCCAAGGGTGACATCATCCACAGTAGAATTAAATCTTAGCTATTCAATGTATAATGAAACATCTAGGGTAATGACTAAGATGTCCCTATAGTTAATCCTATTAGGGTTCTCATGAAAGTTCATTGAGGTTTTGCAAGGGCGGTCCACCACATGAGGTTTTCATCAATACCTCTCAAGAGAAACTTGTAAAGATAAACTTGGATAAGAACTTGTCGAATCAACTAGGTTAGTATTATACATAATGGTGTCACCACTTTTCAATGGATATGTGACATCCCCAAAAATAAAGTATTTTTTGAAATTTAAAATGTGTTGGAAAACTATTATGTTTTTAGTAAGTTCAAATTTGGAATTTTTTTGGCATTTATGGCAATTTTGAATTTCAAATTTGATAATTGTAATTAATTATTATGAATGTTGGATAGAAATCTGATTTGACCCAACTAACTATTTGACTATGACACTTGTATGAAAACATAATATTTTATATTGATTGCAGGAGGACAAATGGAAGATCAATGTTAAAATCAGCTGACCATGACTCCATGAGTGGGAAACACGCTGAAACTACCTCTGGGCTGATTATTACAAGTGGCAAATAAGAGATTTGGCCATTGGCATCCCTTGAAAATCAAGGATTTAGAAAGCTGCGAAAATTCCCAAGGGGAAAAGAAAGACCTAGGCAAAAAGGAATTGTTTTATTAAATACCATATGTGAGGAGGCAGGACGTTGCTAAGTATGTTGGGGTAAAGAGACTATTGTTTTTCTTGATTTTATGAACACTCTTGATTGGGCGTGAGGCAAGAGGAGTCTACTGAAAATTGAAGGACATTGTTGAGGAGGAGTTTCCGAGTTAGCCCTCATGGACTCATGGTCAAGCTAGGGGGTGCACCAGGTAAGTAATTTGGTTGTCCGGTTCTACGGTTGGGAGGAACATGGTTGTTCCCGTTTTCTTCCCACGAATTGTTTTAGATATGTAAACTCTCCTCTGTATTTGAATGATTATATCTAATTGTTTTAATGCATCTATTTAAATGAATGCATATCTGATGTATTGAAACCGATGTATCTAAATTGAATTAATTCTATCACTGTAGAGTGAATTAGTTATAGATGTAGCATAATCCTTAAAGTCTGTATGGATACAATAATTTGGGTGAAATTGTTTGATTGTATGAATATGTGAAGTCCAGTTCTCCTATAGAATAGTTGGGTAAATCTTTTTCTGAAAATCAGTTTCCTGAGTAGCTCTTTACTACTGGTTTAATTTCGGTACGAAAGTTAGAAGATATTAGATTTTTCGTTTTAGAAAATCAAATGTATGGATGTGTCTAAAGCATGGAAGTAACCCTTTTTCCTATAATTGGATTTCTGTATGAACATAAGTATTTCCTGTACATCGAAATTTCTGGTATAAACCATCTAGGCATGAACAGGTTGAAAACCAGTTTTTATGTATATATATAAAGTAAGTATATTTCTACAATCACCAAACTTAGAATCAAAAAATTAATAAGAACGCTATCTAACACATAGAATGGTTTTAAGCCTTTACAAATCAATATATTTCCACGGCATATCTATATCACATATAGACCAATATCTATCTAAATTACTATTAGCAGGCATGATAATGAAATCCAAAACCTAATGTCTACATAAGAAAATATATTTACAAATGAACATATTGATAGGGATTTGTTCATGTGCTATGAGTATGATGAATTCTCGACAGACATGCAACCATAGTTATAAAGAAAATGCATGGGAGTTGGAATACCCTAACTAACAAAACAACCGATACACTTCATTCAGCATGTATCAAAATAGTAGATTAATGGTTTTCATTAACCCCTTTATTAAAATGGAATAGGCCAATGGCGTGAGGAGAGTCGAGTTACCTAAATAACAAGTACAGTATAAGAAAATCAAAAGACAGTCACATTGACACAGATCATCATTCCGAGTAATATTCGGCCAAAATTGTCTTTCTTTAATTAAAGGAAAATAGTTTATTACATAGTTTTCTAGATCTGAATTCAATACAGACTCAACACTAAGCAAGTGATGGCATTGAACAATTAAAAAAAAAAATTAAAAAAAATCACAAGGGTTGACTCCAACAAATTCTACAATGGACAAGAACTATGCATAACAGAGCTAGTCGAATTACGATTGCCTCGAATGATGCTAGAATCTATAGAAATGGCCCGAGGGGTGAGGGTTCAGAACCCGAATACCCTTTTCATAGGATACGGTGGCGGGTATCCGAGGCTTGTATAGACGGAGTCCCTACAAGAAAATGAAACCTATAAATATTGGTCTCTGTTAGAAACTTAGGTAACAAAAGAAAATTAATTGTAATAAGACGATGAAAGTTAAACCAATAATTGCCTTCCCAGAAAAATACTTATCTTAGGATGCATGGTTAGAATCCTTTCCCCATCGCTGCTATTTGTTTAGAGGTTCGAGCTGAGGAAGGAAGATGCAGTACAATCTCTGATGGGTCCTCGCAAGAACAAGGCCCATCATTAGTGACAGTAACAATTTTTTCCAAACCCCTCTCTTAAGATTTAATCAATAGAAAAAACCCTTAGCTTGTAAACTATACAAAGTTACCACAAGAGAAATCCCTAAAAAGTAACACAAACTTTTTGCATACAAAATATAAAATGATTAAAAGTTAGTTGAAATCAATCCTGAACCAGACTATAACAAGTAAAATTCAACAGTAAGATCAGTGTCATCGTTCTATGATATTCAGATTGACGAAAATAAATTGCAGCCCGCCAAGGTGACAAGGGTTCATTCCAAGACCCGAAATATCATGCCGTAGGATTCCCTATAAATTGACTAAGGTATCACGGAGACAGAAGTGGGTAAATAAAATAACAATAGTAAAGGCTAGCCAAGAATCTGATAGATTTACAGAGTATATAAATAGACGAAATATAACATACTACCCTACCAATAGAAAGATTCCCCATCGATGAACTATTCACAGGGCCAACATATTTCGGTGAGATCCTTTAAGGAATATGGAAATAGTAGTAACGAAGAATGAAGCGACAGATATACCAAGTCTTAGGTATTTCTCAATGAGACATATGGTAAGAACTATATCCTCCCTCTGTTAAACGAAGTCTTACTTGAGGGGTAGCGTATGCTATCCAGTGAACCTAACTCTGAAAGACCCGATAACTACTACAAAGAACTCTCAAACGTTTAATCAAAGGAAGAACACAATAGGAATAAAGGACACGATGGTAACTGATAGAACAATAACATAGTTAAAAGGTATTTCTGAAATTTCACCTCCAAACTGTTATCTATCTCGGGATTATGTTAAGGAAGAACTCACCAGTGTTTTCAGACCATGCCATGAACTACACTATGGAAATGACCACCATCCCTCCCAGTCTTCGCTTCAAAAAAGAAAAAAAAAACTGTGGTTTGCAGGACCTCTTCAAAAAAAATTAGGAATGGGAAATTGTGAACTTACTCCAACCCTAATCGGCGCATTGACGTTTCTTAGTAAATGCAGGGAGTGAGGAGGAAGGCTAGCCATGTGACAATGGCAGGGTGAGTGACGCTTCGGGTATGGATCCCAGTAAACATAAAGGAATTTTGTAGGATTACCATTAATGTAGTACAGAGCTTTAACTACTACGATAGAAAAACCCCCTCTTCCACTTAATAATATCTCGATTGGACACCGTCATGACTCAGGTTAACATTTTCTCCCCCTCTATGTTAGTCCGGGATAACAGTCAAATCCTAGTTGTCAAGATTTCATTAGCATTTGGGTCTAGTACTTTCATTACCTTTTCAACCTCGTTTTCAAGAACCAAAACATAACTGAGACTTGGTAGTTAGGTTAACTTCTTGGTGTAAAGGAAAAGAAAACCGACTCCATGTCCATTATCGATGAGAACTAGTTAAAGTTCCTATGATAACACCTTTAAGTGAAACTGTGCATGAGCATGGAGCTATTTGTTAAATTAAAATGAGTTGTAACATGTATTATAAAACTACCCTTGCATGCGTGACCTATGTGCATTTGGGTAAAGATTAAAGATAGAACGGGACATGCTAAAGACCTTGAGGATTTCCCCTATAACCTTTCTTCTCATGATATAGATAGGATATCTAGTGGCAAGAAGAAGTCTAGGGGTTTATAAAAAGTTTTTTTTTTATACAATTAGCAAGGTTTTATTACAAAATTTTCTTAATCAAGTCTACAAGAGAGTCATGTAACTAGGAGTTTCTCCTTCTCCTCCCAAGAAACTTATAAACAATTTTTATTTTTTTTTGTGACAAAATGAGGTTCATTAGAGATGGTATCAGAGAAATAGGGTACAACACTAGACCTGAACAAGGCCACATTAGTTGCATAACACATATTTCGATCTATGCAAAACTAATAAACATTTTTGTTACAAACATAAAACATTTTTGTTTTGAGTGAATTATGGCAGCTCAGAACGATGCAGAAATCAGGATGGAAGGAAATCCGCAGCAAAGACCTCTTGGAGATCCAAGACAGAACAATGATAGAAGCTCACCCACAGAGTTGTTGGAAACAATGAGGAATATTATTAATGAACTGGAGGTTTTCAAATTGACAATGAAAAACTGAAGAAAGCTCAGCAGGAACAACAAGAAATAAACGAAGTCATGCTGTGTAGTATAGTGACCAAGAAAATCCCAAAGGATGATAATAATTATGAAGAAGTCAACAATAGAGCTTCCAAGAACTCGAGACCGGAAACAAAAAAAGGAGACACTTTGTCTGAAGGAACACCTTCAGCTGAAGATAGAACTAAAACAGATAGAAAAAGAAAACAAGTAGACCACCTTGAAGGAGAATTTAAAAAGATTAAACCAGCTACCTTTGATGGAGAATCTAGGACAGGAGAAGAAGTTGAGGCATGGTTGTTGGACATCAAAAAATACTTCCATATCTACAACTATTCCAGCAATATGAAGGTCAGAATGGCCATCTACAATCTAAAAGGGAAGGCCAGCATTTGGTGGCAAGACCTAAAATTGGCCAAGGGCCTAAAGGAGAAACAATTGGAATGGTTTGAATTTAAGAAGTATTTCAAGAAACAATACCTTTCTAAATGCTATTATGAAAGGAAGACGAAAGAATTTTACGAGTTACAACTTGGAAAAATGACAATGGAGGACCTTATAAATAAATTTCTGGAACTACTATGGTTTGTACCGTATATTCGGGAGGATAAGGTAAAAATCCAATGATTCTTAAGTTGTTTACCACAGTCCTACAGGGACAGAATTGAGTTTGACAACCCCAAATACTTGAGTGAAGTATTCAGGAAATCACAAATGTGCTATGACCAATATAAGCAACGAATAGAGTTTTCTAAAGTCTGGAAGGATAAGAAACAAGATCAAATGAACCAGTGGAAGAAGCGATACCAACCAGCTCCTTATCGGAATGCATCAAAAAGTTTTCTAAGAAAGGATTTTCACTCCAATCATCCGAATACGCAAGGCAATGATAAACTAGTAAACCTAGGAATGAAGAAGTTTGGGGACAACTCCTACGAGCCATTAAAGTATTGGGAATGTGGAGAGCCTCATCTAAAGAGGAACTTTCCATGTTTAATTTTAGCAAACAGAGTTGTTGTTCATAATTTGGAGGAATCCTCGATGGTGGGAGACGTGGGAAGAAGCCTGCATCGGATAAATGCAGCCATAGATGGTCGAAAAGCATACCACCAGTCCTCGGTGGTTGAAATTGAAGGTAAAATCAATAACACTCGAATTTATTTTTTAATTCACCCTGGAGCTATGTTAAGTTATATTACTCCTTATGTGGTAGAGTCAAATAAACTTAAGAAATTGAAGCACGCAAAATCATGGCTTGTACAACTAGCAACATGTACTAAAAGGAAAGTAGTTAACTTTGTTTCTGATTTTGAGTTCATCTTAGATGGTCAAAGTATACGAACAAATCTAAAAATCCGACCACTAGGACCTTATGATATGATATTGGGATGGATTGGTTGGAACAACACAAAGCAGTACTAGATTGTTATACAAAGATACTTAGCTATAAAGATGATTTTTGCACTGCTAGAACAACCCAAGGTATACCAAAACCTGTAACAGTCAGACAATTCTCATCAATGCAACTCAAGAAATATATGAGAAAGGGATGTCAAGTTTATGCCATCCAAGTAACGAATCTGTTAGAAAAAGAGGATAAGCCAAAGTTAGAAGACTTTGCTATCCTACGTGAATTCAGAGACATGTTTGTGGATGAGATACCAAAATTACCTCCTAGAAGGGAAATAGACTTCTCCATAGACCTACTACCTGGTTCAACCCCTATCTCAAAAGCACCTTACTKAATGAGTCTACCAGAACTGACATAATTAAAAATACAATTACATGAATTGTTGGACAAAGAGTATATCAGAACRAGTGTTTCACCATGGGGGGCACCARTCCTCTTTGTGAAAAAGAAAGAYGRTAGTCTAAGACTATGTATCGATTATAGACAACTGAACAAAATGACCATTAAGAACAAATACCCCTTACCAAGGATAAATGATTTGTTCGATCAAGTAGGTGGGGCCAAGATCTTTTCAAAGTTGGATTTACAATCYRGTTATCATCAAGTTAGGATAAAAGAYGAGGACATAAGMAAAATAGCTTTTCGRACAAGATATGGACACTACGAATTYGTAGTCATACCTTTCGGAGTCACTAACKCACCAACCACRTTTATGTGCCTGATGAATAGTATTTTCAGTCAGTACTTAGACAAGTTYGTGGTAGTATTTATYGACRACATTATGGTCTATTCAAAAAYGGAGGAAGAACATGATGAACACTTAAGTATAGTTCTACAAACRTTGAGGWAACACAAACTGTACRCCAAATTTGACAAGTGTGACTTTTATCAAAAAGAAATACAATATCTAGGACATGTAATTTCAKCATAAGGCATTGTCRTAGASCYGGAGAAGATAAAAGACATTATGGAATGGTTGGTACCTAAGGATGTAGTAKATATCTGGTCATTCATGGAATCACTGGATATTACCACAGATTTATAGAAGGKTTTTCCAAGATAGCCTATCCTATCAYGTCATTACAAAAGAAAGGGACCAAGTTTAACTGGTCAGAGAAGTGTCAAGACAATTTTAACAAGCTGAAGGAATTATTGACAACTACACCCATATTGAAGGTAGCAGACCCAGATAAAGACTTCACTGTATGTGTTGATGCAAGTAAAGAAGGACTAGGTGGTGTCCTAACTCAAGAAGGACACGTTGTTTTTTATGAGTCATGAAAATTAAAAGAACACGAGCAAAATTATGTCACTCATGACTTAGAATTGGCAGCGGTAAAACATGCCTTAAAAATGCGGCGACAATACATAATGGACATAAAATTTCTATTATTGATGGATAATAGCGGGCTGAAATATCTATTTAGCCAACCATATTTTAATGCAAGACAAGCAAGATGGATAGCCTTATTGAGAGAATTCGACTTCGAGGTCAGGCATATCAAGGGTAAGGAAAATAAAGTAGTAGACGCTTTAAGCAGAAGAGTCCATGGGTTATTTGAAATAAATATCAGTAGGGAAGAAAGTGATATGGAACAAAGAATAAGAACGACATGTATTAATGAAGAAAATTACACTAAGATAATGACAAAATTACCAAATAGTACCACAAACTTAGATAAACCAGATCTAAGCATCGATAAGAGAGGACTATTACAATTAAAAAACAGACTTTACATACCAGATTCATCAGAGTTAAAATTAACAGCTTTGGACGAAGTGCATAAGAAAACGTATTCTGGCCATCCAGGTTACCAAAAAAAAATAAAAACACTTAGAAAACTATTTTACTGGCCTAATATGAAGGGCAAAATAGTAGAGTACTTGTCTAGATGTCAAGATTGCCAGCAGGTTAAGGCCAAGCACCTGCATCCAACCGACCTATTACAACCATTACCAGTACCAGAATGGAAATGGTTGACCATATCGCTAGACTTTATATAGGTTTTCCTAAAACTCAGAAACATAATGATTCTATCATGGTTGTAATCGATAAACTCAGTAAATCGTCCCACTTTATTCCTGTAAAGTCTACTTTTAAAGATATAAACATTGCTGAAATATTCATGAAAGAAATTTTTAGACTGCATGGTATTCCTAAAATGGTGATTTCGGATAGAGACGTAAAATTCACATCCACTTTTTGGAAGGAATTGTTTGTAGGGCTAAATACTAATTTGAATTTTAGTATGAGTTATCATCCACAAATAGATGGAAATATCAAAAGGGAAAACCAAATCGTAGAGGATATGTTCCGCATGTACGTAAGAACAAAACCAAACAAGTGGGAAGGATACCTACACTTGGTAGAATTTGCATATAACAATGGGTACCAAAATTCGGCTAAGTTAATCCCTTTCGAAGTACTGTACGATCGGAAGTGTATGACTCCAATTAGCTGGGATAACCCGACTAACAGACTCATGGTTGGACTAGAGATGCTCCAAGAAATGGAGAACATGGTAAGGAAGATACAACAGAACTTGAAAGAAGCATAGGAAAGATAGAAGAGCTATGCAGATCAGAAAAGAAGACACTTGGAATTCCAAGTGGGAGACCATGTTATTTGAAGGTCAAAGCATGAAAAAGTTCGTTGAAGTTAGGGAACTATGCAAAGATCGCACCCAGGTTTTGTGGGCCCTTCGAGATACTAGCTTGAATTGGACCCGTAGCATACCAACTTGCCCTTCCAACTAATCTAAGAATTCATAATGTATTTCATATTTCTTTGTTAAAAAAATATGTTCATGAACCTACTCATACGATTGATTGGAACTTGTTGCAGGTGGAACCCAAAGGTGAGTTCCAGGTGGAACCCCTGCATATTTTGGATAGGAGAGAAATAGCTCTTCGAAACAGAGTCGTCGCTCAGGTAAAGGTGCAATGGAAGAACTTTAGTCCCGAGGAGGCCACTTGGGATTTGGAGGGAGATTTGCGTAAATCTCATCCAATCTTGTTCCAATAAAGGAATGAACACTCAGGACAGTGTTTTATTGAAGAAGTAAAGGATGTGACATCCCCAAAAATAAAGTATTTTTGAAATTTAAAATGTGTTGGAAAACTATTCTGTTTTTATTAAATTCAAATTTGGAAACTTTTTTCCATTTATGGCAGTTCCAAATTTCGAATTTGATAATTGTAATTAATTATTATGATTGTTGGAAAGAAATCTGATTTGACCCAACTAACTATTTGACTTTGACATTTGTATGAAAACAAAATATTTTATATTGATTGCAGGAGGACAAATGGAAAAGCCATGTTAAAATTAGCTGACCATGACTCCATGAGTGGGGAAGATGCTGGAACTACCTCTGGTCTGATTGTTTCAAGTGGAAAATCAAAGATTTGGCCATTGGCAGCCCCTGAAAAACAGGGATTTGTAAAGATGTGAAAATTCCCAAGGGGGAAAGAAAGACCTAGGCAAAAAGGGATTGTTTTGTTAAATAGCATATGCGAGGAGGTAGAACGCTGCCAAGTATGTTGGGGAAAAGAGACTATTGTTTTTCTTGTTGTTATGAACACTGCTAATTGGGCGTGAGGCAAAAGGAGTCTACTAAAAATTGAAGGACATTGTTGAGGAGGAGTTTCCGAGTTAGCCCTCATGGACTCATGGTCAAGCTAGGGGGTGCACCAGGTAAGTAATTTGGTTGTCCGGTTCTACGGTTGGGAGGAACATGGTTGTTCCCGTTTTCTTCCCACAAATTGTTTCAGATATGTAAACTCTCCTTTGTATTTGAATGGTTATATCTAATTGTTGTAATGCATCTATTTAAATGATCGCATATCTGATGTATTGAAACCGATGTATCTAAATTGAATTAATTCTATCACTATAGAGTGAATTAGTTACAGATGTAGCGTAATCCTTAAAGTCTGTATGGATACAATAATCTAGGTGAAATTGTTTGATTATATGAATATGTGAAGTCCAGTTCTCCTACAGAATAGTTGGGTAAATCTTTTTCTGAAAATCAGTTTTTTGAGTAGCCCTTTACGACTGGATTAATGTCGATATGAAAGTTAGAATCTATTGGATTTTTCATTTTAGACAATAAAATGTATGGATGTGTGTAAAGTATAGAAGTAACCCTTTTTCGTATAATTGGATTTCTGTTAGAACATAATTATTTTCTGTGCATCAAAATTTCTGGTATAAACCATCTAGGTATGAACAGGTTGAAAACCAGTTTTTATGTATATATATAAAGTAAGTATATTTCTGCAATCACCAAACTCGGAATCAGAAATTTAATCGGAATGTTATCTAAGACTTGGCATGGTTTTAAGCCTTTACAAACCGATATATTTCCACGACATATCTATTTCACATATAGACTAGTATCTATCTAAATTACTATTAGCAGGCATGATAATGAAATCTAGAACTTAATGTCTACATACGAAAATATGTTTACATATGAACATATTGATAGGGACTCGTTCCTCTGCTATGAGTATGATGAATTCTCGACAGACATGCAACCATAGTTATAAAGAAAATGCATGGGAGTTGGAATACTCTAACTAACACAACAACCGATACACTTCACATGTATCGAAATAGTAGACTAATGGATTTCATTAACCCCTTTATTAAAACAGAATAGGCCAATGGCGCGAGCAGAGATGAGTTACCTAAATAACAAGTATAGTATAAGAAAATCGAAATACAATCACATTGACATGGATCATCATTCCGAGTAAGATTCGACGAGAATTGTCTTTCTTTAATTAAAGGAAAAGAGTCTATTACATAGTTTTCCAGATCTGAATTCAATATAGACTCAACACTAAGAAAGAAATGGCATTGTACAATTAATAAAATGTAAAAAAGAAAACGACCCCAAGGGTTTACTCCAACAAATTATACAATGGACAAGAACTATGCATACTAGAGCTAGTCGGATTATGACTGTCTTGAATGATGCTAGAATCTGTAGAATTTGCCTGAGGGGTGAGGGTTCAGAACCCGGATATCTTTTGCATAGGAGACGGTGGCGGGTATCTGAGGCTTTTACAGACGGAGTCCCTGCAAGAAAACGAAACCTGTAAATATTAGTCTCTGTTAGAAACTGAGGTAACAAAAGAAAAGTAATTGTAATAAGATGATGAAAGTTAAACCAATAATTGTCTTCCCAGAAAAATACTTATCTTAGGATGCATGGTTCAAATCCTTTCCCCATCACTGCTGTCTGTTTAAAGGTTCGAGCCGAGGAAGGAAGATGTGGTACAATCTCTGATGGGTCCTCGCAAGAACAAGGCCCATCATTAGTGACGGTAATAATTTTTTCCAAACCCCTCTCTTAAGATTTAATCAATAGTGAAAACTCTTAGCTTGTAAACTGTACAAAGTTACCACAAGAGGAATGTCGAACTAGTAACACAAACTTTTTGCATACAAAATATAAAATGATTAAAACTTAGTTGAAATCAATCCTGAACCAAACTATAACAAGTAAGTAAAATTCAACAGTAAGATCAGTGTCATCACGCTATGATATTCAGATTCAAGGAAATAAATCGCCACCTGCCAAGGTGACAAGGGTTCATTCCAAGACATGAAATATCATGCCGTAGGATTCCCTATAAATTGACTGAGGTATCACGGAGACAGAAGCAGGTAAATCAAATAACAATAGTAAAGGCTAGCCGAGAATCTGATAGATTTAGAGAGTATATAAATAGACGAAATATAACATACTACCTTACCAACAAAAAGATTCCCCATCGATGAACTATTCATAGGGCCAACATATTTCGGTGAGACTCTTTAAGGAATATGAAAATAGTAGTAACGGAGAATGAAGCGACATATATACCAAGTCTTAGGTATTTCTCAGTGAGATGCATGGTAAGAACTATATCCTCCCTCTGTTAAACGAAGTCTTACTTGAGGGGTAGCGTATGCTATCCAGTGACCCTAACTCTGAAAGACCCGATAACTACGATAGAGAACTCTCAAATGTTTAATCAAAGGAAGAACACAACAGGAATAAAGGACACAATGGTATCTATTAGAACAATAACATACTTAAAAAGTCTTTATGGAATTTCACCTCCATACTGTTATCTATCTCAGGATTATGTTAAGGAATAACTCACCAGTATTTTCGGACCGCGCCATGAACGACACTATGGAAACGACCACCATCCCTCCCAGTCTTCGCTTCGAAAAAAACATAAAAATTGTGGTATGCAGGACCTCTTCAAAAAAACTTAGGAATGAGAAAATATGAACTTACTCCAACCCTAATCGACACATTGACGTATCGTAGTAAATGAAGGGAGTGAGGAGGATAGATAGCCATGTGACAATGGCAGGGTGAGTGTGACGCTTCAGGTATGGAGCCTAGTAAACATAAAGGAATTTCGCAGGATGACCATTAATGTAGTACATAGCTTTAACTACTATGACATAAAACCCCCCTCTTCCACTTAATAATATCTTGATTGGACACCGTCACGACTCAGGTTAACATTTTCTCCCACTCTGTGTTAGTCCAGGATAACAGTCAGATCCTAGTTGTCAAGATTTCATTGGCATTTGGGTTTATTACTTTCATTACCTTTTCAACCCTGTTTTCAAGAACCAAAACATAACCGAGACTTGGTAGTTAGATTAACTGCCTTGTGTAAAGGAAACGAAAACCGACTCCATGTCCATTATGGATGAGAACAAGTTAAAGTTCCTAAGATAACACCTTTAAGTGAAACTCCGCGTAGGCGTGGAGCTATGTGTTAAATAAAAATGAGTTGTAACATGAGTGACCTATGTGCATTTGGGTAAATATTAAAGGTAGAATGGGACATGCTAAATACCTTGAGGATTTCCCTTATAACCTTTCTTCTCATGATATAGATAGGATATTTGGTTGCAAGAAGAAGTCTAGGGGTTTATAAGAAGGTTTTGTTTTATACAATTAGCAAGGTTTTATTACAAAATTTTCTTAACCAAGTCGACAACAAATTCACGTAACTAGGAGTTTCTCTTTCTTTTCCCAAGAAACTTATAAACATTTTTTTTTTTTTTTGTGACAAAATGAGGTTCATTACAGGATATTTCAATTAGTAATCACTTTTTCAAAATGATGTGGTAATAAGATAGGTGCACCCATTATCATATAGAGTTAAATGTGAAAATATATTCTTAAATCATAGCAAGGATGATTCATTTAGGGGTGAGTGTATAAATGCAGGAGGAAGATTTACATGAGAGTAAAGAACAATTCAACAAAAGACTTAAATGATCCTTGATATAAAGAAAATGAAAAGATTATCCCATACCTCCAATTACATGAAGTGAAAACAATGTTAAGCACATGACGAAGATCATATCACCTTTGCATTAGTACCAGATAAGTAATGGAGCAGGATGGTACCAAAACATAATTCTGTAGTACCGGAACAGAGAAGTACCAGAACAAAATTTTGCAGTACCAGAACAAAATTCTGCATTACCAAAACAAAACAATATCGGAACAGGATTCTGCAATATCGGAACAAAACAATACTAGAACAGAAAAATGAAAATAAGTAACAGGAGGAAGAAACAGAGTGACATGATGAATGATTTCTATACGAGATGTATACGAGGGCTTGCAGAAGTTCATGGTAGAGAGCGTGCAATAATTGAGGACATGAGGATGTATGAGAGTAACCACATGTTTAATACATAATTAGTCTAATTCCTTAATAAAATGAAAAAATGTTGATTTTATACGTCCTATTACTTGAAACATTTAAATCGAGCAAAAAAAAAAACTTTGAATATAGGATAAGGACTACCAACACCTCATTACTAGTACTGGATCACCTGAGTACCAAATGGACGCAGGGTTATGCTTTGGTACCGGATGGCCACATAGGCGACCATCAGTACCGAATGAAAGCAGAGGTGTGGTCCAATACTAGATGAGCACAAAATTCCTCCCACAGTACCAGATGAATGCAAAATTGTTTTCCAGAACCATATGAACGTAGAGGTGTGGCCAGTACTGGATGAGCACAGAGAAAAACATTGTATTCTGGTACTCAAGGAGGATTTGACACAGTACCTGGTGCTATTGCTTTGTAGAATGAAACTTTGTAGGTTGCACTTTGTGGCTGGCATTTTCTAAGTATCAAGCTGTAGAAGATGCTAGAAATCACTGTTGCTATAGGAAGAAACATATGAATTTTTTTTCTGTTGAAGTATCATGCTAGAAAAACACTGATGTTGTTGCCACTTCCATTTTATTAGAAAATAAACCTAACTACTAATGTCTTAGCAACTAATCCCCCATGATTGAGGTTTTGCATGGCCTCATGCAAGCAATGTGAGATGCTAAAAAAAAGGTTGCTATAGGGTTGCCAACATTTGTTAAAAACAAACCAATAGAACTAATTAAAACTAGATTTTGATTCATGCTTACAAACATAAAATTTAGGGAAAATGTCAAAATTTGAATTATTAGCTATGAATAAATAGTTTGGAATTAACATTCAATTTCAACTACTATTAAAAATATCACTTAATTGATCATCCTTGTGAAATAGTGGTCTTAAAATAAATAGGTAATGATAAAGCACAAAAGCATATTTTTTAACAACTTAAGGAAAAAAAAGAAATTTGAAGAAGTAGGTCATGGATCATTCCCTTAAGTGTTATATTTCGTTGACAATGATGCCTTCTCCACTTTTGAAATCCTTCCAATATTTTGTGTGCATTTAGAGGATGAAGAGACTACCTTCTCATAAAATTCCAAACAAAATTATCATAACTTTTAGAAAGAAATCTACTATAGGAACAAAATATATTAAACCAATTGATTTATTAACTTTTGACATTCTTATTTATGAAAGGTATGAAAGATATGTTGCATTGTACTTATGTGAAACATTTATTTATTTATTTATCTATCCTACTCTATTTGAACAAAAGAAAATGTCCTTCAAGTATAGGAATACTTCCAGTGAAGACATGCGCGTAACAGGGTTAGAAATATATCCATACTCGAGTTTAAAAGATAAATTTTAATGCATACTGGAGTATGAAGGACCAACTGATTTGATGATGAGATCAAGCAATAAAGAAAAATAAAAGAGTGGTGTGACCGAATAAGTAATTGAAACCATATTTCGATAGGATCACTATATTCTTTTTTCTCTTCTTTGTTTTGGCCACACTGAATGTCCTCCTCCACCATGCTATACAGATTATCCTCTTCAATATGATTGGTCTTCGGAGTACGTACATGATCTACTGAGAGGCATGCTAAGGAATCCTCAATCTCAAGTTCCACTGGTTTCTCTCCATTGAATTATATCCATGATTCTTTAGTCTCCTCAAGAAATTGACAAGAGGAATCTGACGTGACTTCTAAATCTTGACTTCTAAATCTTCCTGTGGAGAGACAACTAAATTGTTGACTGGTGCCAGGATATGCTCTTCCTGAAAGGAAAATATCCCAGCTACTGCTAGAATGTGATAAAGTTCTTGGAGGAAAATTCTTCAAGCTCTTGATCATCCTTATATTACTCTAGCTGGTTGATGATCCCTATACCGCAACACAAGTTAGTACTCGAGGGTTCTTAAAACACCCCAAAAATGATTTATCATCAAAGATTTTAATTTTAAAACTATTTTCAAAAATAAAACACACCAACTTGAACTCCTTGGGTTACTAGGACCCTGTTGTCACCAGGTTATCTATTCTCACAAGCTAGCCAATCATTTTTCATAAAGGAAGGAAAAACACACTTGCATTAAAATAAGAGAGGACAACCTAACTTTGGAGCAACCCCACTAAAGTGGATGTGTGTGCTCTTCCTTCAAGTCTTACCATCTTCTCTCTGCCCTTAGGTAATCTGTAAACCAATCCAAAACCATTAAAGAAATCTGATTCAAACACTACCTATTACCGTTTACAACTCCCCAACAACAACGTCAAAATGTTGGTGCAATTATATGCATAATATATTACCAAACATAAATTATCAACCGAGATTCGTAATCAGTAGAGTTGATTCATTATATGTGTTGATAACAGATAGGTTCCTATGTCTATTTAGTATATCTTATATAAGAAAACCATCAATAACAAAATACTTTGTTTTCACACTTTTCAAATAACACTCTCCGCTCATTTCAAAATTCAAAAATAAAAACTTGCAAACAAAATCTTAACAATCATGCATTCAAAAGATCTTGCTCAGATAATGACTTGTCCATTTACAAGCTCATGAAATGGAAAGATGGACTTTGACTTAGTTATCTGTAGCGACTACTCTTAACAACAACTAGCAAGAAAATCTGGGCACGCTTCAAAAATAACACTCTTCACAGAACTTCAAACCAGAAGATAAAACTTGTAAGGAAAATCTCAAACAAACACTCAATGAAAAAGCTCCTTGCTTAGATAACAAGTCTGTTTATTAGAGGCTCATGAAATGAATAGATGAATTGATATCTTGCTTCTTGTAGCAATTAAAATAACAATTAACAATTCACTTTATTTACTCCTAGAAAGAAACCAATCATAAGCCTATCAATGCCAATCAAAGATTCTTCAATACAGGAGACAATCAATATGATTGAAAGACTTCATTACATGGAGAATGAAGGTGAGAGATGAACTCTTATGATTCATGTACCTACACACATACACACATAAATCCAGAATTATATTTGCAAATAAAATACAATGAAGCTTACCTTGATTGGGTCGGTGGGCCCTTGTCGTACAGACAATGCATCTCTTAAGAGAAAATTACAGTAGAGATGATGTAAATGCACACATATAATCCATAAACTGAAAATATATCATTACTTGAGAAATAGGTGTACAACCAACAATCTTCAAAAATCAACCCTACATCATAACAATTCCTTCTTATTCAAGAACCAATCTTACAACATAATAATCCTCCCTTAATCAGACCTATGAGGTCTTATTTATACATAAAATCCATGGAAGAATGGATGAAACTGAATCCCCAAACTAAGAAAACAATTTTCACAATTTTAGGATAAATCCCACAAATCTGTATTTTTTATCAATTTGGGTAGATTTGATTTAGGGATCCACCCATATCTCCCAAACCAATTCTACTTTTGAAAAACGAGGTTGTTTAACTCAATTTTCCATATTCTAGACAAAACCCTTATCTTAGAATTTCTAGATCTGATAGCATATCCATGGAAATCGAGGCGGAAGTTGGCAGTTTGAGATTTTTTCTAATTTTGGTAGAATCATTCCCCCTGAGCTAGAGGTCCAGACATGGGAGATGAGTGAATTCTGACACTACTCTTTACATGAAAACATTGTTTTGGACAAAACCCATGTGCCTGATTTTCTTCAGAAACATTCAAAAATTCTGAATTATGTTTAGTACTAGATTAGCACAGTTGGTACCAGATTAGAATAGTTAGTACAAGAATCCTGTAGGTAGGGGTTTAGTACCAGATGAACACATTCACAACTATGGGTACCAGACCATCACTATGGTAGTACCAGATGGAGCTAGTATTGAAATAGGCGCAATTTGGTACCGGATGAAGCTAATACTGGAAGAGGTGGAGAGATGGTACCAGAAGAGGTGGAGAGATGGTACCAGATGAAGCATAGAGCTGGTACCATATGGATCTGGAACCAGAAGAGGTGGAGAGTTGGTATCAGATGAAGCACAGAGCTGGTTTCAGATGAATCTCATACCGGAAGAGGTGGATAGCTGGTACCAAATGAAATGAAGAGCTGGTACCAGATGGAGCTTTGGTGCCGAAATAGGTGGAGCCTTGGTACCAGAATAGACTAGGTACTAGAATAGGTGGATCCTTGGTACTAGAATATATTGGGTACCAGATCACACCATAGTTGCAGTACCAGATTGTGCTATAGTTCTAGTATCGGAATAGTGAGGTACGAGATCAATCTTTATAAGAGTCAAAGTGATTCAGATCATACATAATCAAGCATTTAATCGAATTAACTCAATAAAATTAAACAAATCATGCCTTAATCATAATTTACCTCTCCATGCATATGGACAAGGTCATTAAGTGTATTTGTGGAGGAAAAATTCAATTATATACACATAGCATAAGTAAAATAGGCTTAGATAGAGGGTAATATATGGCAATAAAGGTGTCAAAATCGAGACTCAACAATCGCCATCCTGGAAAAGTGATCAACAACTAGGAAAATGCAATCATTGCCCCTCTTGGTGGACAGGAGGCCCGACATGTTGTCCATTGAGATGGATTCCCACGACTTTTCAGGAGTAGGCGAAGGGGCGTACATGCCCTGTTTCTTAGTGGTCGGTTTGGAAATAACATAGGTGGTTCAAGAACTGATATACTTGTCGACATCCTGTCGAAGTTTTGGCCAGTAGAAATGTTTCTGCATCACGTCCACTATCTTTTCGACACCAAAGTGTCTTGCCTCCTGACTGTAGTGAGCTTCCCAAATTAGCTTCAAGTGCTCTCTTTATGGAATGCATAGATGGACTAGATGACACAACAACCCATCCTGAAGATGGAAATTAGTGACCAGTGAGTTTTCTCCCAACATTTAGTAGGTGGTAGAGAAGTCAAGGTTTGTCTCATAGAGGTGGGGGCATCTAGAGGTCTCGTGGCTATAAGAGTCTAGCACCATGATGAGTGTCACAACTAGAGGTCGGTTGAGGAAATCAAAAACTCGGTTGGTACTTCATTTTTTATACTTTATGTTGAGGTGGAACTATTGTAAGTATGTGGACCACTTTTAATGGTGGTCATTCTACAATTTTCCTTGGGTATGCATGAACTGCGGTGGCTTGTGATCAGTGTGGATGATTGTCTCCTTATCCAGAATGTAATGCCTCCACTGGCGTCAGGCTTGCACAATGGAGTACATTTATTTGTCGTAAGTAGGGTACTTACGGGCAACATCCAAAAGTGTCTCACTATGACACGCCACAGGGTGGTCGTGTTGACTAAGAAGGATGCCCACAACATAGTCTGAAGCATCTGTCTTGATCTCAAAGGGATGTTGCAGGTCCGCTAATGAAATTGCTAGGGATGAGAACAAATGTTTCTTCAAGTCATCGAAGGCTTTTGGTTGGGACAAGACCCACACAAATGTTTATTTACCTCCACCCTTAGTTACTTGGCTGAGGGCCCATGTGATATGAGAGAATCCCAACACAAACCTGTGATAGAAATTAGCTAGGCCAAAGAATCTTTGAATCTCACTGAGTGTGGTTGGGGTTGGGCATTCAATGATGACCTAGATCTTGGTTGGATCCACATGCACACCATTTTAATCAATGATATATCCTAAGTAATGGACCATGTCCATGCCGAAGGATCATTTTTCCAAGTTTTCATATAGTTTGTGTTGTCGTAGGGTGTGCAGAACTCTCTAAATATAAAGCAAGTGTTCCGCCCAAGTCTTCTTGTAGATGAGGATGTCATCTAGATACACCAGTACAAAAGTATTGGTGAAAGGTTGCAGGATATCATCCATCATCCTCATAAAAGTTGTTGGAGCATTTCTCAAACCAAAGGGCATGACCAACCATTCAAAAATACTTTATTTTGACTTGAAGGAGGTATTCCATACATTTGTTTGTTCTATTGGGACGTGGTGGTAGCCAAACTTTAGATCAATCTTACTGAAGTATTTGGCCCTCTTGAGTTGATCAAGGAGGTCGTCGATTCAGGGAATCAGGTATCGATTCTCGACTGTGATTTTATTCAGGGCCTGGTAATCAATGTAGAGTCGCGAGTACCTATCTTTCTTCTGCACCAATATGATTTGGCTCCCACAAGGTGACGAGATGGGATGAATGTGCCCCTTGTGGAGAAGCTCTTGGATCTTCCTCTTAATCTCCTCGTTTTCTAACAGACAACGACAGTAGACCGACCCATTGGGTAGAGGTGTGCCTGGGGTCAAATTTATGGGATGCTTCACCTAGCAGTGCAGAGGTACCCCGATAGGAGAGGAGAAGAGATCTGAGTATAGTGTTGGAATTACATGGGTATGTTTGTAACCCTATCTTGCATACCTATGGACATTGACATTCATGTCTGCTAGCTTATAACAATGCAAATAGTGGTATTGTTTTAATACTTGAGAATCATAACATAGATTATAATAATATGGACATGAGCCTATCCACCAACACACTATTGATTGTTTAGTAGAGTGTAACAATAAGTTATATGTTTGTTTTAAACTCTCCTTCAAATTTTTAGGATGGATATTCTAGTAGAGTAAAAGCGTATATGCATGCAATAGTGGAATAAGATTTACAAGAAAATAACTTCATGCATCATGAACAATTTTGTTGTTAATAGACTTCAGTTTCCCCATCAATTATTTTTTATTTGAGCAAAATTTGGGGTACATTACATATGGTATCAAAGCTATTGGTTATAACACTTAGGCCTAAGGGAAACATCGGAAATTTATTTTTCTAAAGGAAAAATCGAACAAATAATATTTATTGTTACAAACATAAAAAAATGTTGTTGTAAAAATGTCTGCGTAGAACGAAGAAGGAGACATGCCAGATAGAAACCACAATCAAGAGCTCCCTAGATATACAAAACCTCACAGTGAGGGAAGTTCACCCACCCAAGTATTGGAAATGATGAGGAATCTTATTATGGAATTGCAGGTGTTTAAAGTTGATAATGAAAAGTTAAAGAAATCTCAAGAAGATGATATTGAAATAAATGTAATGTTGTTACCCAATATAGCAACAAAGAATATTCCAAGAAAAAATGAGACAAAAGAGGAGGTCAGTAAAAATTCCTCAAAGAATTCTAGTCATAAAACAAAAGGAGAAGACAACTCTTTTGAGGACACCCACATGACAAAAAACATGCATCTACAGGAAGGAAGACGAAACAATTGGATCACCTAGAAGGTTAATTCAAGAAAATAAAACTCTCCACCTTTGATTGATAATCAAAGACTAGTGAGGAAGTTGAAGCATGGCTATTAGATATAGATAAATACTTCCAAACTTATAATTATTCTAGTAATATGAAAGTTAGAATGGCCATTTATAATTTAAAGGGAAATACGAGTATCTGGTGGCAAGACTTGAAACTAGTGAAGGGATTGAAAGAATAACAAATGGAATGGTCAGAATTTAAAAGGTATTTCAAGAAGAAATACTTATCAGAAATTTATTACGAAAGAAAGACTAAGGAATTCTACAAAGTACGACTAGGACAAATAGCTATGGATGATCTGATTAATAAATTTCTAGATATGTTGAGGTTTGTGCCTTATATCAAAGAAAATAAGGTAAAAATACAAAGGTTCTTAAGTTGTCTACCATATTCATATAAGGGCAGAATTGAATTTGGTAATTCCAAGTCCTTAAATGAAGTGTTTAGGAAGGATAGAATGTTCTATGAATAGTATAAACATAGATCCAAAATTCCCAAGGCATGGAAATATAAGAGACATGATAAAATGAATCAACGTAAGAAAGGTTTCCAATCAACCCCTTTCCGTAACATGGAAAAAGTATTTCAAATGAAGGACTATCACTCCAACACACATCATACTCAAGGGGCAAATAAACCAATAAATTTGGGATGTAAGAAGGTAGGGGACAACCCGAGAGAACCATTGAAATGTTGGGAGTGTGGA
>JZKD02S0135273.1:0-13983 GCA_000966675.3 Picea glauca
AAAAATATGTGTTGAAGGCCAAAAATGCCTTGTAGAACCAGGAAGTCTCTAACTTGGTAGCATCTAATGATGCATATCTTCATGGTACATGGATTTGACCCCTTAGTTGAATAGGTGGTCAACAACGCCTAAGTGACTATTGAATTAATAAAGTCACTTTAACTTATTAAAAGGGAAAAAAGATCGCAAAAGGATCAACAAGAAAATAAAAGGAGAATGAGGGGCGCCCTCTCTCATTACACATATGTTATTTTCTAAAAACGAATTGAGAGAGCTCTTGTGGCTTTGGATTTGGCTCTTTGGGACGAAAACCCTAGAGAGATTGGAAGATTGGTTTCGGTGGTGAAACTATTCACCCTAGCTGGTCATTGAGAGGAGATCATCCAGATCTTCTTATTATGTTTCATTTGTGGCGAAGTTCATCTTCGTGTAGCTAAGATTTCTTGACAGTGGCTGAGTTATTTTATTGCAGGTGTGCTATCTCATTTGGGGCTAAGGTATTTGTTGTTGAGGTCGTTTTGTTCACGTTGGGCTAGTTTCCCTTTGGCTAGCTGATTTCTGTGTGAGTAGTTGCGCTATTCCCCAAGAGGGTCGATATCTGGAAGAGGCGGTTGCATTTCTTTGAGGAAAAGGGGGTGAATCTGCTTGTGGAGGCGCACTTTGGGAGTTGGATCGATTCTATGAATAGAGGGGTCGAATACAATGTTGTTTGGGGCAAATTTCTTTTGTTAGAGTTTAAGTTCGTGACTATTGGGGTCATACTTCTTAGTTGAGTGGATTTAATCTCTTGTTGGATCGAAATTACAGTTGTTGGGGATGTTTCTTATGTGTTGGGCATGTAACTATCTTGCTAGGTCGAAATCTTATTGTGGAGGGCCAAATATTACCTATTATGGTTGATTCCTTTGGATGGGCGCATCAATTCTATCATAATATATCCTTCTAAATGCTCCCTTCCTCCCTTGTGAAATCTCTCCATCCATGTGAGGAGGGAATTTGCTTCAAGGCCCACCATTGAGCCAATCATTATTGTAGTATTTTGGATTCAACGAGTGAGCTAAGCAATGTAAAGGTGTGTAATTCTTATCCCACCAACTGATAAGAATATCCTGTATGGTGGTGAATAGGTTCTTTGTTGATGTCCCATACTCAGGGCACTCATTCTGTAATATAACGGTTTTCACAGACTCAATCATGGAATCCCACCCCTCATAAACATCTCTTAGGATGGACTGGTCCATGTCTGCAAACTGCAACAAAGAAATGATAAGGTCCATGATCTTAATGATAAGATCTACCCTCTACCACCAACCATCATCTAACATTGTATCCTTGACCTTTTTTGAAGAAGTTTGATCTGTCTTTCTTCATAAAGGCCAAAAATTTGAAATAACTATGGCCCTGTTATCGCACGATTTGTAATTGTGCAAAGCTCTCCACAAGATCCCCAAATTTTGCATAACTATGGAAGAAACTACCACTGTCACCTAAGTAGGATCTTCCCTCGTTTTAGTGTTGGAGGAGGTCCACCACAAGGGAGGCTTCCCTAGTGACCTCAAGGGATCAAATAGGAAGTTTAGTAGCCAAGCCTACCGCCCCTATCTTGATCACCTGTCAGTTGGTCTAGGTCTAGGAAAGAAAGAGAGGTTGTAGAATGATCGTTGTACCTGCTCGGAACAAGAAACAATTTGCATCATATGTGTAAGAATTACCAAGCTAAAGTATGCAACAATGACCTCGTTTAGACACTACACAAGTTAGGTAGCTATGGCTGTTGCAAATTATAGCAGTAAACAATTTTATAACGGCAACAAGAAACAATGCTGAGAAATACCACAATTGACTATGAAAAGTAAGCATTCAACCAATAGAATATTATACAATTGTTAGAGATGATTTTTGAGTAAGTTATGCCACTTGTAAGTAGGTGTATGCAACAAATTAAGACAGTTTTCAGTGGCTGTAGCAACCTTTGTAATAGAAGCAATAAATGTTGTAAGTTTGCTAGGGTTAGAGTTCGTAAAGTTAGTAGAACACTTGAGAGATTTAGAAAAAAAGTTTTAACAACTACTTTCACCACAAAATTGTCTCTAGATTAGTGCCTTTACCATTCTAGGGCCTATGGAGTCTCAAATGCATCCAAGCTTGAAGATTAATTTAATTGAAACCAAAGAGATAAAGTAAAACACCAAGGTGCAAGCACGTTTGGGCCTTAGGCTTTAGACTTTGAAGAAAAGGGTATCTAGGGTGCAAGCACATTTGGGCACTAGATGTCGTTTTCCTTTCTTGTAGCTTCAACTAAATCAAAGATCAATTGTCTAGGGCTAAAATCCTAAAGTGCTAGCAGTTTAGGGCTTTAGGCTTCTAACTCTAGCAAGGATGTTTCACCAATTTAGACAAACAAAACTTTGTGAAAGGGAAGAAGCACTTATGTTCCCTCCTTAGGGTTTCAACAAAACAAGACTTCTTGCAACAAAATAACAATTTCACCATTTACATCAACAATATACCATAGAATTGCAGAAAAATACTTTATCCAAGAAACCAAGAGCATAAAAACCTAATTGCAGAAATATCCATCCAAAATCAGCAAAGCATCCACAAGAGACCTTTTCCAAGCATAGTGCATGAGAGAGAAAGACCAAGAAGGCTGAAATAGTGAAAATGCTAGAAGTGTTACCCCAAAAGAGTGAGGAATGATGATGAAAATGAAAAGGCTAGTGCTAGCCTTCGTATAGGAGGCTAGCGTAGCTAATTTGTAATGCCCCCAATTTTGGATTCCCCTGCTCTGCAGTCAAAGGTGACCTTGTGAGTTTATGTCAGCCTGACTAGAGGAGTAAAATGAGGTTAACAATGAGCTTGGGCAATTTGGAGGAGTTATATGGGCCCAGGCTAGTCCATTCACCATCTTTCATCATCAGGATCATTTCCGCACAGTTCACTCTTGGTTCCGTGGCATTCCAACGATTTCCGTAATTTTGGGTTATAATTGAGCATACTTTAATTAAATACACTAAAGGTGTTATTTGGATCATATGTTCTGAGGGGATACCTTCGTGTAATAGCTCGTTGGAGCCGGGACAAAAAAATGTAAAGGTTTGGATGATGAGAAAGAGACTTATGACATCTAGCAATGTCTTAAAAGCCAATTAACCACTTTCCAACATTAAAAAGGGGTTAAAAAGGGTAATAAAGTGAAAATAAAAAGGGGAATAAGAGTTATGTGGATTCGGTCAAAAAGGGAAAGATCTAGAAGGAGCATGGAGAAGCATAAAGGAAGGGTAGCACTTCACCTTTCTCACTATGATTTGATTGATATCTTTCTAGTGCTCTTGGAGCCAAGGTTTTCGTTGGGGTTTTGGCAAAACCCTTCCATTTTGAGTTTGGTTTCGGTGGTGCAATATCCACCCTAGCTAGACATAGAGGGGAACTCATCCGGGGTTTCCATTGGAGCTTTATCTTGCAGGTTATCTTCAGTTAGAGGTACAACGTTTTGCTTGGACGTTCCTTGGGGTTTCTTGGAGGGTTTGATCCCTTTCTTTGCAGGACCGTATGGCTAGTTTGTGTGAATGAAGGAACCGATTCCTTATTGGAAAGAGAGCGAGTTAATTGCTGGTTGGAGCTCTTAAAGCTGGCTGATTCTCATTGTTCTTATTTGCAAAGGGCTGTGGTTAATTATAGAAGGTTGAGTTCCATGTAAGGTCGATTTTTATTTGGCAAGAGAACCGTTTTACTCCATTGGAGCCGAGTTTCCATTTGGGCCAAGTTCCATTGAGTAGAAGAGATCGAATCTGATCCTAGTAGTCGTATTCTTGGGAGCTGGGCGAGTACTTTCCTGCGTGGCCTATGTTTCCAAGAGGGAGGGTCGAGAATCTCCTTATAGGAGATCGAATTCCCTGCATCCGATTTCCTATTTGTTGTGTTGTTCTGGACTGAGCATATTTCTTTTTTTGTGGGGTTGTTTCTATCATATTTTTGGCCTAGTTGTAACAGGTCAGCAATATTTAAAATAAAACTCAGATCTTGTATGGTATTACCTTGTTGTTTATCTGTTGTAGATGTGATATCTCTATGGTATTTTGTTACACTATTTGCATGCAATATGAAACTGTATATATGGCACCAAAACTCTCAAACATTCNAATCTGCTTGTGGAGGCGCACTTTGGGAGTTGGATCGATTCTATGAATAGAGGGGTCGAATACAATGTTGTTTGGGGCAAATTTCTTCTGTTAGAGGTTAAGTTCGTGACTATTGGGGTCATACTTCTTAGTTGAGTGGATTTAATCTCTTGTTGGATCGAAATTACAACTGTTGGGGATGTTTCTTATGTGTTGGGCATGTAACTATCTTGCTAGGTCGAACTCTTATTGTGGAGGGCCAAATATTACCTATTATGGTTGATTCCTTTGGATGGGCACATCAATTCTATCATAATATATCCTTCTAAATGCTCCCTTCCTCCCTTGTGAAATCTCTCCATCCATGTGAGGAGAGAATTTGCTTCAAGGCCCACCATTGAGCCAATCATTAATGTAGTATTTTGGATTCAACGAGTGAGCTAAGCAATGTAAAGGTGTGTAATTCTTATCCCACCAACTGATAAGAATATCCTGTATGGTGGTGAATAGGGTCTTTGTTGATGTCCCATACTCAGGGCACTCATTCTGTAATATAACGGTTTTCACAGACTCAATCATGGAATCCCACCCCTCATAAACATCTCTTAGGATGGACTGGTCCATGTCTGCAAACTGCAACAAAGAAATGATAAGGTCCATGATCTTAATGATAAGATCTACCCTCTACCACCAACCATCATCTAACATTGTATCCTTGACCTTTTTTGAAGAAGTTTGATCTGTCTTTCTTCATAAAGGCCAAAAATTTGAAATAACTATGGCCCTGTTATCGCACGATTTGTAATTGTGCAAAGCTCTCCACAAGATCCCCAAATTTTGCATAACTATGGAAGAAACTACCACTGTCACCTAAGTAGGATCTTCCCTCGTTTTAGTGTTGGAGGAGGTCCACCACAAGGGAGGCTTCCCTAGTGACCTCAAGGGATCAAATAGGAAGTTTAGTAGCCAAGCCTACCGCCCCTATCTTGATCACCTGTCAGTTGGTCTAGGTCTAGGAAAGAAAGAGAGGTTGTAGAATGATCGTTGTACCTGCTCGGAACAAGAAACAATTTGCATCATATGTGTAAGAATTACCAAGCTAAAGTATGCAACAATGACCTCGTTTAGACACTACACAAGTTAGGTAGCTATGGCTGTTGCAAATTATAGCAGTAAACAATTTTATAACGGCAACAAGAAACAATGCTGAGAAATACCACAATTGACTATGAAAAGTAAGCATTCAACCAATAGAATATTATACAATTGTTAGAGATGATTTTTGAGTAAGTTATGCCACTTGTAAGTAGGTGTATGCAACAAATTAAGACAGTTTTCAGTGGCTGTAGCAACCTTTGTAATAGAAGCAATAAATGTTGTAAGTTTGCTAGGGTTAGAGTTCGTAAAGTTAGTAGAACACTTGAGAGATTTAGAAAAAAAGTTTTAACAACTACTTTCACCACAAAATTGTCTCTAGATTAGTGCCTTTACCATTCTAGGGCCTATGGAGTCTCAAATGCATCCAAGCTTGAAGATTAATTTAATTGAAACCAAAGAGATAAAGTAAAACACCAAGGTGCAAGCACGTTTGGGCCTTAGGCTTTAGACTTTGAAGAAAAGGGTATCTAGGGTGCAAGCACATTTGGGCACTAGATGTCGTTTTCCTTTCTTGTAGCTTCAACTAAATCAAAGATCAATTGTCTAGGGCTAAAATCCTAAAGTGCTAGCAGTTTAGGGCTTTAGGCTTCTAACTCTAGCAAGGATGTTTCACCAATTTAGACAAACAAAACTTTGTGAAAGGGAAGAAGCACTTATGTTCCCTCCTTAGGGTTTCAACAAAACAAGACTTCTTGCAACAAAATAACAATTTCACCATTTACATCAACAATATACCATAGAATTGCAGAAAAATACTTTATCCAAGAAACCAAGAGCATAAAAACCTAATTGCAGAAATATCCATCCAAAATCAGCAAAGCATCCACAAGAGACCTTTTCCAAGCATAGTGCATGAGAGAGAAAGACCAAGAAGGCTGAAATAGTGAAAATGCTAGAAGTGTTACCCCAAAAGAGTGAGGAATGATGATGAAAATGAAAAGGCTAGTGCTAGCCTTCGTATAGGAGGCTAGCGTAGCTAATTTGTAATGCCCCCAATTTTGGATTCCCCTGCTCTGCAGTCAAAGGTGACCTTGTGAGTTTATGTCAGCCTGACTAGAGGAGTAAAATGAGGTTAACAATGAGCTTGGGCAATTTGGAGGAGTTATATGGGCCCAGGCTAGTCCATTCACCATCTTTCATCATCAGGATCATTTCCGCACAGTTCACTCTTGGTTCCGTGGCATTCCAACGATTTCCGTAATTTTGGGTTATAATTGAGCATACTTTAATTAAATACACTAAAGGTGTTATTTGGATCATATGTTCTGAGGGGATACCTTCGTGTAATAGCTCGTTGGAGCCGGGACAAAAAAATGTAAAGGTTTGGATGATGAGAAAGAGACTTATGACATCTAGCAATGTCTTAAAAGCCAATTAACCACTTTCCAACATTAAAAAGGGGTTAAAAAGGGTAATAAAGTGAAAATAAAAAGGGGAATAAGAGTTATGTGGATTCGGTCAAAAAGGGAAAGATCTAGAAGGAGCATGGAGAAGCATAAAGGAAGGGTAGCACTTCACCTTTCTCACTATGATTTGATTGATATCTTTCTAGTGCTCTTGGAGCCAAGGTTTTCGTTGGGGTTTTGGCAAAACCCTTCCATTTTGAGTTTGGTTTCGGTGGTGCAATATCCACCCTAGCTAGACATAGAGGGGAACTCATCCGGGGTTTCCATTGGAGCTTTATCTTGCAGGTTATCTTCAGTTAGAGGTACAACGTTTTGCTTGGACGTTCCTTGGGGTTTCTTGGAGGGTTTGATCCCTTTCTTTGCAGGACCGTATGGCTAGTTTGTGTGAATGAAGGAACCGATTCCTTATTGGAAAGAGAGCGAGTTAATTGCTGGTTGGAGCTCTTAAAGCTGGCTGATTCTCATTGTTCTTATTTGCAAAGGGCTGTGGTTAATTATAGAAGGTTGAGTTCCATGTAAGGTCGATTTTTATTTGGCAAGAGAACCGTTTTACTCCATTGGAGCCGAGTTTCCATTTGGGCCAAGTTCCATTGAGTAGAAGAGATCGAATCTGATCCTAGTAGTCGTATTCTTGGGAGCTGGGCGAGTACTTTCCTGCGTGGCCTATGTTTCCAAGAGGGAGGGTCGAGAATCTCCTTATAGGAGATCGAATTCCCTGCATCCGATTTCCTATTTGTTGTGTTGTTCTGGACTGAGCATATTTCTTTTTTTGTGGGGTTGTTTCTATCATATTTTTGGCCTAGTTGTAACAGGTCAGCAATATTTAAAATAAAACTCAGATCTTGTATGGTATTACCTTGTTGTTTATCTGTTGTAGATGTGATATCTCTATGGTATTTTGTTACACTATTTGCATGCAATATGAAACTGTATATATGGCACCAAAACTCTCAAACATTCCTTGAAATTACTACATGAACAACCAAAATAGCAACTCATGAGTATAACAGAAGCAACAGAGGGTGGGTCTGGGGTTTAAAGTGTGAATGCAAAGTGTTTGACAAAACACTTGCAACAGTAATAACTATAGCAAACAGAGGAAGAGTCTTATGGTGGAATTTGGGCCAATCTACTAAGTGTTTGGCGAAATTCCAAAACCAGAAAATTACCAAAATACTACAGCATTGAATGCAAGTTTGTCATAGCAAGTTGGTGGGATATTACAGTGGTATCAGAGCTGGTGATCTTGCCAGCCTATGATTGCATAAGACATGGATGGTTACAAAAGAACTAGAGGTGAAAAATCAGCAGTGCATTCTGTGAACAAAGGGATGAAGACAACTTTGGAATTCACGGATAAAACTTGGCAAGTTTTTCAACAAGCCAAGCGGATGCTAGCAGCAGGTAAATACATACCTTACTACCAGTATTATCTAGCATTGGGTGAGGAGATCTGTGCAACTTTGTCCTTTCATGGCTATTACACCCTCAAGTACGGAAGATGGGGCAAGGATTTGGATGAGGATTTCTTTAAAGACACAGGGCAGAAATCGAAGAGAAATAAGAATGAAAAACAAGTGGAGGAGCATGCATCTATCCATGAGGATGTATTCATAGAGAAAGACCAAACAACAGCCTATGATACACCATTAGAGCTAACTGATGAGGTCGATGACACTAGTGTGTTGGATGGGAAAAATGAGGATGCAACATCTTGCTCTACTTATGATGACTATGGGGAAATGTTCCAATCAGCCTATGGTGAGGATCCAACATCTTTCCCTATGTATGATGCTGATGATGATGATGGTTCAAGCGTGATAGCACCTAACTGAGATAGTTGAGCACGTTTCTTGTGGACCATGCCGCAAGGAAGTATATGCATCCATGGATTGGGTGGAAAGGTATATAACAAACATGGACATGCTCTGGGGGACAGGTTCATGTGACATCAGTAGAGTGATGGATACAGTAGCACCTACAGGATATAGGATGACACCGGATGATTCAATGATCGGCAGTAGTGTGCAGGGGTATTCATTGGCATGCGAGAGTGTATAGTGGAGTTGTGGGGTGTTTCCACTAGGGAGACCTCCCGACGAAGTCTTCGAGCACACCATTGAGTTGAGGTTGCCCAAGATCAGTGAGTGGATGGGTGAGCCTCAGGGAGTAGCATATCCCTTGATGATAGATCTTCATCTGGGATATCCTCAGATGAGGATCAGGGACCAGGATAGGCACAAGTCTGCTTCCATACTTCATTATGATCTCTTGGTCGTACCCTTGGGGTTGACCAATGCACTAGTCACTTCCAGTCTTGCAAGAAGTGGTAGAGGCATTTATTGTTTTTATTTGATGCCCTCATTATATACAGCAGGACAGGGGAGGATCATTGGAGCCAGTTGGATGAGATAGGGTGCATTACGGCCATGACAAAGGTCTTCAATTGGGGCCATGTGATAAGTGCGCAAAGTACACAGGAGGAGATCCAGACTCTGTTGGATCGATTCATAGAAATTTCAGCAGGCATTGGGAGTGGTGGACTTCCAATTTGTTAGGATCCTGGCATTCATCAAAGTGATAGACTGCTTTGAATGATGAGGATGATTGACAAGATTGTGTCAGTGATTGGACTGCGTCATTATGGGGATGTTGTGAGAGGAGTTGTTGAGATTTGGCGAGATAGATTTTCCCTCGCAATACGCAGGATCGAGTTGACTCGCAAGTTGGCAGACTTTGACTTCACTGAGATGTTTTGGCGAGACATGATCCAAGGCAGTGAGTTCAGTCCTTTCAAGGATTTCAGCTTGGGGTTCCAAGAGAGCACAGTCTGAGTATGGCGGTCATACGGTTATGATTAGTGGGGTGCAGTGCCACCATGATGGTTCCTCTCGGAGATTAGCTTGGGACCCTGGGACTGCAGTGTTTAATATCTCAACAGCTGGTACAGATGAGACAACCACTTTTCACCTTCCGAAGTTTACTCTTGGGATGCTTTGGATTGGTTGCTTGGAGGAGTGGTCTTCCGAGGAGTTGACCGAGTTTACGCAGCCTATGATTGTCTGTCTTATCATGGGCAATCAGAGAGATTCTTGTGTTGGCACCTTGCAAATCGGTGCTAAGAGTAGAGGGTGCTTCACATCATACAAGCCAGTTTGGGACCCTGGTGACTTTATCACTTGTAGGCAGGTCTAAGAGAGGTTCTCATGGAGGGACGTTGCGGACAATGTGTTGGGAGATATGGAGGAGTGTACGACTTGTCAGCAGTATAGGTCAGGGCACACTCATCTTATAGGGTTGATGCAGCCCTTGCCCATTTCTGAGCGAGAGTGAGAGAGCATATTGATCGATTGCATCACAGGTTTACCGAGGGTGTAGGTAGTAGATAGTATGTGTGCAGTGATTGACCAGTCATCAGAGTTCACGTACTTTCCAGTGATGTCTTTGGAGTGTGGGTAGCACAAGTGACAAAGCTATCCAGTGGAGAACATCTCAGAGTCATTACCAATTTACCAGTGATCGAGATTCGAGATAGACTTCCTTTTTTGGTATCCAAGATTGAGCATGGCAGTGGATCTGCAGGCCATGACTTCACATGGGTGTCTTTGCAGGCTACTATTCACAGTAATAGGTTCAACCCTTACAGGTATTTCAGCCTGGAGTTTCGGGAGAGGAGGATGTAGACTGGGCACGACGATCGAACGGTTATGATCAGGGTGTCGCAGCGACAACATGGTGGTTCCTTTCTAAGATTAGCTTGGGACCCCGAAATTTCAGTATTAGACAACTCAACAGCTGACATAGAGGCGAGACCCAGTTTTTGCTTCCACGATATCAATTCCCCAGTAGAGCAGTTCTTTGAGGGGTTGATCGAGTTGTTATAGTACCGAGTTGCTCTACTTAGCGACAGTATTCAAGAGGACTCTTATGCTCATACCTTGTCGGACCACGCGTTGAGCGGAGGATGCTTCACATCTTCCAGGGTGGTTTGAGACCCTGGTATCATTTTTAGTTTCAATCTGGCTCAGTCGATGGAGTGTCAGGTGGTGATGGAATTGCTTGAGGACACGCAATCTGTGGGAAGGGAGGACTGTAATGTCCCCATTTTTGGATTCCCCTGCTCTACAGTCAAAGGCGACCTTGTGAGTTTATGTCAGCCTGACCAGAGGAATAAATGAGGTTAACAGTGAGCTCGGGCAATTTGGAGGAGTTATATGTGGCCTGGGCTAGTCCATTTACCATCTTTCATCATCAAGATTGTTTCCGCACAGGTCGCTCTTGGTTCCGTGGCATTCCGACGATTTTTGTAATTTTGGGTCATTATTGAGCATACTTTAATTAAATACATTGAAGGTGTTATTTGGATCATATGATTTGAGGGGATACCTTTGTGTAATAGCTCGTTGGAACCGGGACAAAAATATCTAAAGGTTGGGATGATGAGGAAGAGACTTTTGACATCCAACAATGTCTTAAAAGCCAATTAACCACTTCCCAACATTAAAAAGGGGTAATAAAGTGAAAAGAAAAAGGGGAATAAGAGTTATGTGGATTCAGTCAAAAAGGGAAAGATCTAGAAGGAGCATGGAGAAGTATAAAGGAAGGGTAGCACTTCACCTTCCTCATTATGATTTGATTGATCTCTTTGTAGTGCTCTTGGAGCCAAGGTTTTCATTGGGGTTTTGGAAAAACCCTTCCATTTTGGGTTTGGTTTCGGTGATGCAATATCCACCCTAGCTAGACATAGAGGGGAACTCATCTGGGATGTCCATTGGAGCTTTATATTGCAGGTTATCTTTAGTTAGAGGTACAACGTTTTGATTGGAGGTTCGTTGGGGTTTCTTGGAGGGTTTGATCCCTTTCTTTGCAGGACCGTGTAGCTACTTTGTGTGAATGAAGGAACCGATTCCTTATTGGAAAGAGATAGAGTTAATTGCTGGTTGGAGCTCTTGAAGCTGGCCGATTCTCATTCTTCTTATTTGCAGAGGGCCATGGTTAATTATAGAAGGCCGAGTTCCATATAGGGATGATTTTTATTGGGCAAGAGAATCGTTTTACTCCATAGGGGCCAAGTTTCCATTTGGGCCGAGTTCCATTGAGTAGAAGAGGCCGAATCTGATCCCAGAGGCTGTATTCTTGGGAGCTAGGAGAGTACTTTCCTGTGTGGACTATGTTTCCAAGAGGAAAGAGGGAGGGTCGAGAATCTCCTTACAGGAGATCGAATTCCCTGCAATCGATTTCCAATTTGTTGTGTTGTTCTGGACTGAGCATATTTCTTTTGTTGTGTCGTTATATTTTTGGCCCAGTTGTAACAGGTCAACAATATTTAAAATAAAACTCAGATCTTATATGGTATTACCTTGTTGTTTATCTGTTGTAGATGTGATATCTCTGTGGTATTACCGTATTTTGTTACACTATTTGCATGCAATATGAAACTATATATATGGCACCAAAACTCTCAAACATTCCTTGAAATTACTACATGAACAACCAAAACAACAACTCATAAGTATAACAACAACAACAGAGGGTGGGTCTAGGGTTTAAAGTGTGAATGCAAAGTGTTTGAAAAAACACTTGCAACAGGAATAACTACAACAAACAGAGGAAGTCTTATGGTGGAATTTGGGCCAATCTACTAAGTGTTTGACGAAATTCCAAAACCAAAAAATTACCAAAATACCACACCATTGAATGCAAGTTTTGTAACAACAAGTTGGTGGGATATTACATAATTTGTCCACACAACATAACATAACATTGATTCAAGTGTGGCCGACCCCTCATTATCCCTTTAAAAATGCTAAAATGCAAAATATTCATCAATAATGGCCACATGTGTGTGACATCAAGCCCTCCTAGGCAAGGAGGAGGCCTCCAAAGGCCATGTGGCACCAATCCGGAGTGAAGTGGGGGAAAATGATGTCTCTCCTCACCCGAAGTCATGCCAACCATAACCAATACCCCTGTCCACCAAACCCTAGCTCCATCAAACCCTAAAAGATGATGTCATCATCAAAATAGGGCCAATGTCCAGGATCCAAGTGTTGCATCCACGCTGGAGGGAATTGCAACTCATCTCTACAAGGTATCTAGCTATATTTTGTTGTAACGTCCCTAATCCTAGTGAAGAATAAGCTCTGGGGTACTCTGACCAGCCTATGGGTTTCCAGCCCATCTATGTGCCATCATGATTGAATCTACTCAAACCAAGTCCATCTATCCATCGTCCAAGGTTTCAAGGATGTGAGAGCTAGTATCTGAGGGTGGTGAGTCACTGGATGACTCACTGCTCTACATCACATGCGCCAAAATCCTGCAATAAAGGCACAACATCCTGGGTACAAGCCCAGGACATCCCTCAAAGAACCATCTCAAGGCCATCCAAAATAAAGCAAATTATAAGACAAGGTTAGCCAAGGTTCACAAGAAACATTAGTCCTTAAAGCATGCAAAGTAAGTTGTAACTTAAGATATAATCCATGTAAACAATTCACTTCAGTATCCCTTTCAAGCATCATACTAGCCCAGGACCTTATGTGAGTTGGCAAGTTTAAGTGTGGGAGGGTCTTCATCCAACCATATTAGGTGTGCCAACTTAGACAAAAAATAAAAGACCCAGGTAGATGGATAGGTCTCGAGGGAAACAGGAAAGAAAGAAACCTTTCAAGAGCAAGTGTGATAATGATATGGTTTTAGGGCTTCCTTCATGGCTTATGGTGTCATTGAATCCATTTCTATGAGCGCCTTTGTAGAGGGAGCGCTTGTTGCTTGAGATATCCTTTCCTCAGTACTTTTTGCATTTTGAACCCCTTAATTTGCCTTTTGATACCCAGTTATCATTTGTAAGTCCCCTTTATAAGGTTTCAACTTTTATTCCTTCATTTTTTATTGGGCTATTGTCCTTTATAATTTGGTGCATTCATTCGCATCCGAACATGGACGATTACCAATAGAGGGGGTAGAGCTCAAAATGGTCTAAGGCTTTTATGGTGGCCTTTATCATTTAGCAATAGCATATAAGTATAGAGCAGTTGTATCAACCTCTGGGCCTTCAGCCCCTTCTTCTCATGAGAGAATGGACCATGACCCATTACCGAAGTTTGGTACACTATGAGAGGCTCTAGGATGGAAAGTGTTAATTATGGTGGGGAACGGTACATTACCTTTGTGAGGGCCACCAAGTAGTACCCCTTTTCTTTGGGCAGTGACAACACAGGACTAGGGCATAGAGGTTGACCACCAAGATGAAACAAGGCAACTGACACAATTTCCTAAGCCAATGATCCATTATC
>JZKD02S0135306.1:0-28276 GCA_000966675.3 Picea glauca
TAAGAAAAAGGAATTGTATTCACTAGTAAATTTGGGTCATTTTGCGACGACCATTTCAACATTCTTGCGACTTTATGTCGTGGAGATTGTGATGAATCTTGGGCCCCTCAAATGTTGCTTCACATGACGTGGAAAGTGTGATGAACCTGAGATAACGTGGCAAGAACGATGGCCAAAGGAAGTCGTCGCAAGCTAGACGAACTTTGGTGCTCGTCCAAAAAGAGAAGACCTATGATTCTCAACGCACGAGAGACGACCAACAATGATCATCACAAGAACAACAACCAAGGATTCTCATCGCAAGAGAGACGACCAGAGTAATTTTTGCAATGAACTATTCAAGTATAAGGTATCGTCGACGATAACCATAGTTTGTCTCTCTTGCGATGACCTTAGTAGTTCTTGTGACGAACTATCAATATTATTGACGCCCCCCTTTGTCGTGGGAGAAACAACATATCCTAGTTTATTTGATGAACAATTTTTCGCAAGAGCCAAGAAGTGCCGATAGTTGCGACGAAATATCAATACTATCGACGATGCGATGAACTACAACTCTTGTCTTCACATGCATCTTCTTATAATTCTTGTTTCATGTTGGTATCAATGGAGGAATATATCGTCCACCCATATTCATATCTTCATATGGTTGGAAAATGCACAAGATATGGAAAAAATTCATTGGGAGGACCTAATTGGTAAATGCTACAAAATATTTATTTGATAAATATGTTATATCTTGAAACTCATGAGATATCCACCATAGGAATATCCAATTCCATTGCTCAATTCTTGATGATACCTACCTGCTAAGAATAGTATAAATATTCACATCCAATCCACTTCAATACTATGAAGAACTATTTAACCATGTTCAACAACACACAAAATGAAATGAATATTCATATTTGCAAAAGAAAGTTTCCCCCCTTAACCGTTGGTATAAATTTCCATGGGAGTTTCATGCTACATCTACCATGTTCATTGACAAGCATGATCATAAAAAATGCAACCCTGCTCAAAATGATGATAGATTAGACATCCACAACTATAATATATTGACTTCCAACATTTTCTCTCTCATCATGTTGTGCTAAAGTACATTTCCAAGTATGCAACTAAAGAAAAGGAAAAATTAGAAAGTTATCACTCGTCAGAAAGAATATTTGTAAGCCAATATGAGAGAAACTCGTCAAGTGTATCAAGGCTCCATCATATTGTAGGAAGGAATGATAACCATTGGAATATTGCTACAAAATAAACCCCATTAGAACACTAATATGCATCTTGTGTAATCCAATAATAGAGGATAGAATAGTTCCTTAGAAAAGAATATTGACATAAGGCATGGACCAAAGTCAACAATAAATCTCGCCATGAACCTAGAATGTCAATGCAATACCCAAGGATCTAAGAAGAGATATATAAAGAAGGTTAAATGAAAAATAACACCTAAACCATGAGGCCATCCTATAACAAGGGTATCCTAATAAATATTTGCTTATATAGATACACTGAATATTTGGTGCACTTTTAAATATTAGTCATATATGACTTCTAAATATTTGTGACATGTTCATCTAAGAATAGAGGATTCTTGTCCAACTTTCAATCCCTCTCTCACTATAAAATTATCAATCTAAATTGATAATTCAAACCACACTATGAAAAATAAGAGAACATATTCTCATTAGAGGACAAGACATAGTCCCTTCAAGATGAAATATTCAAGTTGATTCTCCACTCCTAGGTTCAAATCCTTCAAAGGCATGTTTAGCTACTTGACGGTTGTCTTTCCCATGAGAGAAAACTATATCAAATGGTTGGGCCAAGTGAAATTCCTTATAAACTTTAGAAAAATATATAACCCCTACCTACAACTTCTTAGAAGAATGGTTTTTCCTCGAGTGCTATATGCCAACTATGCTTCATTGTAATTCTCCTAGATTGGAGAAAAGCATGATTGTCACACTGTCACAAGATGACACATCTATTATAAATATTACTAAGGTATTCCCTTTTAGTATACCCTTATATTTGATTTCTATTGAGTGAGTCAATAGGAGCTTGGTTAAATGGTAAAGAAAGGGTGTTTCATACCCCCACCACCAAGGTTCAACTCCACCCAAATACATGTTTCACCCCTAGTGGGTCGTCTCGCCCATGCAAGCAAGTTGTTTCAAGCAATTGAGGCCCGGGGAAAGTATTGGGTGTCCTTAGAGGAATATATACCCCCCACTCGTAGCTTTTCTTGGTCATAGGGATCTTCCTCAAGTATTGTAGGTCAGATACATTGCATTGCAATATTCCTAGAATGGGGAAGGGAAAACTTGTTGAATTATGATAAATTATAACATGAAGCATCTTGTCCAAAAAAGATATTTCTTATCGAGTGAAAGTAGATATGGTAATGTTGGTGGATCCATAGATTAGTAAGCCAAATGGAACAACAATCATCATCAATTGGCATTGATCTTAGGAGATTTATCCTTCTTGGAGGTTCATTGATGGTCATATCCTATCACCTCACTAGATGGGTTTAGTAGTATGGTTACTACCACTATCCTTGTAGTGACAAAGTATGTGTGTTTATACACTAACCCTTTTGACAATTGCAATGAATATTGTCTTTCAAATGTAGATTATTGACCACTAAAAACTCTTTATGCATGGATCTTGTATAGGTATAGATTTAGAAAAACTCCTTTTGGATAATATCGACTTAGAGGTTTTCAAATGTTCATAGAAATAGGTGCTAGAATTTCAACATGAAACTTTTATGCATAGAAGAAATCATGAATATGCTCATTTGTAGAGATGTTATCAAAAGGATATAGTAGAGAAAGATAAGGAAGATATGATCACACATAGTTGATAAACCTCTAGGAGCAAAAAAAAAGAAAAAAAGAAATCCAAGGAAGAATACACAAACACACACACATATGTGTGTCTAGGTGGGTGGGTTGGTAGGTGTGTGAGTGTGTGTAGAGATATAAAGATGAAAAATAGATTTAAATGTGTCTTACTAGAATATAAAAATCCTAAGAACAAAAACATGTATGAAGCCCTTTATGAAAATCAAGTCTATGAAAAGGATGAAATTGCTTTGGTGGGAAAAGATCTTTTGGAGACAATAAAATTGGATAAGGATGATCGTGTAACCATAGATGGCAAGGATGAAGGATTGGATGAACTAGGATATGAACAAAGGCCTAGATCTTAGTTAAGGATTAAGCTAGGGGAAGCAAGTGGAAAAAAACCTAAAATTCGAGTCAAATTAGAGAAAGCAAGAAGACAGTAATAAGACATAGATTATCAACAAGGTAGAAAGAAGTAGACTCTAGCTACTATAATCAATTGGATAGAAAAAGAGATCTTTCAAAAAATCCCAAACCATGTAAATGAAAGTGCTTTACTGGATGTGACGGGAAAAAGATCATTATGAAATTCAAAGTACTCAAAATGAAATTTTAAAGGAAGATCTAGATTTGGTATTATTACAAGAAACAAACATGTTTAAGAAAAAACTTAAAAAAGTAAAGGACCAATTTTGGAGGAAAGTAAGAAAGATAACCAAGAAGTAGGTAGCATGGAAATCTTGTGAAACCAGAGTTTCTAAACGTTTCTGATTAATAAGAAATTATGGATTTGAAAAGTGCCTCATCAAAACAAGAATGTTAGAATAACCTAACACATTATTTGACATTAGGGGATACATGAATTTTGGGAGAGGATTGGAATGAAATCTTCAATCACAATGAGAAAAAGGGGGGATGGAATGGTTTGAGTATCTAAGAATAATATTCCAAGACTTTGTTAAGAATAATATGATGAATATCTCCCCAAAACTTGGTCCTTTCACTTTGTATAACAAAATAACAGGGACGACACTAGTAACAAAATTGTTTAACAAATGTTCAAGTATTTATACTTAGCTAGTTGAAAGAAATCACCTAAAATCAAATATTTTGAAAGGGATGATTTCAAATCATAGGTCAATCAACCTAAAGAGAAATGAGGAACCCCCTCCAACAAACGTGATGCAGGAGCATCACCATCAACAATTAAAGAGGCCGAGTGGAGGACAAATCAACAACCAACGCACACATTTTAAACTGTTTTTGAATTCCGAGGAGAGCGCATCATTTGATGTTTTGAAGACTTTGTAATTAAGGTCGTTTAATATTTTGAGGTTGGAATTATTCTAAGAAATATAGGAGATTGTATTTTTATTTAATGAAAGATAAGGTTGTACATATTTCGAGCATCAACTCATATCTGAATGTAATGGCCATTCAATGTAATAGGCCTTAGTAGATGAATGCATTAACTATGATAGTATAGCACTAATATAGTTGGTAGGAAGGCTCGAGAAGCCTCTCCATGTATAAATATATGTAACCAATTCCCAAATGAGGTTGATCATTATCTTAGAGAGTTTTTGAATGTTATTTTTATTGTTGCTAGTCATTGTAGAGAGATGTATGAGTCCATGTACATACTTTGTTGAAGGAATACAAATAGAGAGGTTTGATTCCAAATGTATGTTGTTCTCCATTTCTGAGTTCGTTGAGTACATGTGATGTTTCTTTTTGTTTTATCTATTTTATTTGTTTTATGTGCCTGAGTATGTTTTTCATGGTTAAATGTGGGAACCTTTGATGTTTATATAAGTTTCAATTGTTTCTCTTAAGAGAGTCCTAGTGCAAGGAGTGCATAGCACCCACAAGGAGTGCGAAGGTCAAGTCAAGATTGACTCAAAATCTCAGAAGAGGTAGCATGAAACTTTGCAGAAGAAGTGAACAGTTTATCAGTGGAGAGAAAAGACTAGAGAAGACTCATGCAAGGCGTGCATCGAGCCAACACTTAGTTGAAGTGTTGAGGAAACCTCAGAGAGGACGAAAGAAAGGAATGCACAAAGAGATTTTCAGAAAAAAGGTTTAAGTCCAAAACCTTTCAAAGGTTCAAAGGATGCAAGGAGTGCAGGAGAGGTCTGGAACCTCGAGGAAAAAAAGATCAGAAGAGATAGCGAGTACAAGAGTTACACAAGAGGGACTTGGAAACATTCCTAAGTCTGAAATCTTTGAATTGTTCAGAGGAGGCATTCGAGGTTTGAATCTCCCCATGCAGTCAAGCTTAGGAAGATTAGCGACCGAAATCCCCTGAAAGGGAAGGCATTTTACTAATTAGAAGGCAAACAAATGAGATCCATTTGGGAAGAGTCGAGATCATCCATGACCTTCAGATCTGGAGAAGTATCGAGCGTGTTAAATCAGAGGAGTTCATACTTGGAGTGGAAAGGAGGAGGAACTCCCGAAGTTTCGAAGTCAGGAACCTAATTCAGATCATAGATCTATTAAAGGACACGTTTCAATAGATCTATGTGTTTGAGAGACCAACACTCCAGAAGGAAGGGGGCATTGTAGGGAATCTTCTGAAGCTCTGAAGAGCGGAGGAGATATTGATCGTTGGATACAACAAACACATCGTAGGAGATCCTGCACTTCGGAGGATAGAAAATTTGGGGGGAAATTGAGGTTTTGTTACGTAGGTCGAGATCCTCGAAGGCCAGAGAAACTTGCAACCATCCATTCCCAAGGACACGCGTCAGAAGATCACCGACTCCGGAAGACTAGAAGTCTGGGAGAGCAGAGGGAAGAAGTGTTCGATCCCTCTGAAGCTTCGAATCCCAGAGTTGATCTAAGTTGTCTATCAAGATGAAGACACATGGAGGAAGGAGAGTTCCTTTGGCATATCAACATTCAGTAGGAACAAGGGTTTTCTTTGAGTGAATTCCCGAACTCTCGAAGCCTAGAGTAAATTTAGGTCATCCATTTGTCGAGGTGTAGGGGTCGTTTATTTGAGTCCTCTACGAGTTTGAAAGTATGGTGCTCCATAGGTTTTACAGTGTTAGACACCCTGGACTCTTGAAGCCTGGAATCCTGAAGAGAATCGTGGTCATTGATCGATGAGAGGGCACGAACCATTGATTTGTTGTTGTGTGTGTGTGTTTTTCAGTTCGACGCTCCTACAGAACTTCGAAGTGGCACATCAAAAATCCCTAAAGACTGAATTTGTGAATCTCATATCAGTCGTCGATCTGATAGGAGAACAAGAGTCATCTGATCTATTTTAAAGTTCGACTCTCCAAGAGAACATTGTATTGGAACGTGTATACTCGTCGAAGCCCATATTCTTGAAATCGATCACAACGATAGATTGGAGTGGAAGTTGTGAGTCGTCGATCCCTGATGTGGTTTGGTGCTTCATTAATTAGGTGTTCAGAAGGATTGGATTCCTATTCTGTGGAGACTCCCGAAGCTAGATAGATCCGAAGTCCTGAATTCTTTGGAGACTGGAGGTTTGGCCCATATTTTTAGCCCATGGTTCCCAAAGAGGCCCTGCTAGTGCTCGGGGACCCCCAAAAAGACAATTTTACATTCGGGAAGAAGATTTTAAANACTCAAAATGAAATTTTAAAGGAAGATCTAGATTTGGTATTATTACAAGAAACAAACATGTTTAAGAAAAAACTTAAAAAAGTAAAGGACCAATTTTGGAGGAAAGTAAGAAAGATAACCAAGAAGTAGGTAGCATGGAAATCTTGTGAAACCAGAGTTTCTAAACGTTTCTGATTAATAAGAAATTATGGATTTGAAAAGTGCCTCATCAAAACAAGAATGTTAGAATAACCTAACACATTATTTGACATTAGGGGATACATGAATTTTGGGAGAGGATTGGAATGAAATCTTCAATCACAATGAGAAAAAGGGGGGATGGAATGGTTTGAGTATCTAAGAATAATATTCCAAGACTTTGTTAAGAATAATATGATGAATATCTCCCCAAAACTTGGTCCTTTCACTTTGTATAACAAAATAACAGGGACGACACTAGTAACAAAATTGTTTAACAAATGTTCAAGTATTTATACTTAGCTAGTTGAAAGAAATCACCTAAAATCAAATATTTTGAAAGGGATGATTTCAAATCATAGGTCAATCAACCTAAAGAGAAATGAGGAACCCCCTCCAACAAACGTGATGCAGGAGCATCACCATCAACAATTAAAGAGGCCGAGTGGAGGACAAATCAACAACCAACGCACACATTTTAAACTGTTTTTGAATTCCGAGGAGAGCGCATCATTTGATGTTTTGAAGACTTTGTAATTAAGGTCGTTTAATATTTTGAGGTTGGAATTATTCTAAGAAATATAGGAGATTGTATTTTTATTTAATGAAAGATAAGGTTGTACATATTTCGAGCATCAACTCATATCTGAATGTAATGGCCATTCAATGTAATAGGCCTTAGTAGATGAATGCATTAACTATGATAGTATAGCACTAATATAGTTGGTAGGAAGGCTCGAGAAGCCTCTCCATGTATAAATATATGTAACCAATTCCCAAATGAGGTTGATCATTATCTTAGAGAGTTTTTGAATGTTATTTTTATTGTTGCTAGTCATTGTAGAGAGATGTATGAGTCCATGTACATACTTTGTTGAAGGAATACAAATAGAGAGGTTTGATTCCAAATGTATGTTGTTCTCCATTTCTGAGTTCGTTGAGTACATGTGATGTTTCTTTTTGTTTTATCTATTTTATTTGTTTTATGTGCCTGAGTATGTTTTTCATGGTTAAATGTGGGAACCTTTGATGTTTATATAAGTTTCAATTGTTTCTCTTAAGAGAGTCCTAGTGCAAGGAGTGCATAGCACCCACAAGGAGTGCGAAGGTCAAGTCAAGATTGACTCAAAATCTCAGAAGAGGTAGCATGAAACTTTGCAGAAGAAGTGAACAGTTTATCAGTGGAGAGAAAAGACTAGAGAAGACTCATGCAAGGCGTGCATCGAGCCAACACTTAGTTGAAGTGTTGAGGAAACCTCAGAGAGGACGAAAGAAAGGAATGCACAAAGAGATTTTCAGAAAAAAGGTTTAAGTCCAAAACCTTTCAAAGGTTCAAAGGATGCAAGGAGTGCAGGAGAGGTCTGGAACCTCGAGGAAAAAAAGATCAGAAGAGATAGCGAGTACAAGAGTTACACAAGAGGGACTTGGAAACATTCCTAAGTCTGAAATCTTTGAATTGTTCAGAGGAGGCATTCGAGGTTTGAATCTCCCCATGCAGTCAAGCTTAGGAAGATTAGCGACCGAAATCCCCTGAAAGGGAAGGCATTTTACTAATTAGAAGGCAAACGAATGAGATCCATTTGGGAAGAGTCGAGATCATCCATGACCATCAAATCTAGAGAAGTATCGAGCGTGTTAAATCAAAGGAGTTCATAATTGGAGTGGAAAGGAGGAGGAACTCCCGAAGTTTCGAAGTCGGGAACCTAATTCAGATCATAGATCTATGAAAGGACACGTTTCAATAGATCTATGTGTTTGAGAGACCGACACTCCAGAAGGAAGGGGGCATTGTAGGGAATCTTCTGAAGCTCTGAAGAGCGGAGGAGATATTGATCGTTGGATACAAAAAACACATGGCAGGAGATCCTGCACTTCGGAGGATAGAAACTTTGGGGGGAAATTGAAGTTTTGTTACGTAGGTCGAGATCCTCGAAGGCCAGAGAAAATTGCAACCATCCATTCCCAAGGACACGCGTCAGAAGATCACCGACTCCGGAAGACTAGAAGTCTGAGAGAGCAGAGGGAAGAAGTGTTCGATCCCTCTGAAGCTTCGAATCCCAGATTTGATCTAAGTTGTCTATCAAGATGAAGACACGTGGAGGAAGGAGAGTTCCTTTGGCATATCAACATTCAGTAGGAACAAGGGTTTGCTCTGAGTGAATTCCCGAACTCTCGAAGCCTAGAGTAAATTTAGGTCATCCATTTGTCGAGGTGTAGGGGTTGTTTATTTGAGTCCTCTACGAGTTTGAAAGTATGGTGCTCCATAGGTTTTACAGTGTTAGACACCCTGGACTCTTGAAGCCTGGAATCCTGAAGAGAATCGTGGTCATTGATCGATGAGAGGGCACGAACCATTGATTTGTTGTTGTGTGTGTGTGTTTTTCAGTTCGACGCTCCTACAGAACTTCGAAGTGGCACATCAAAAATCCCTAAAGACTGAATTTGTGAATCTCATATCAGTCGTCGATCTGATAGGAGAACAAGAGTCATCTGATCTATTTTAAAGTTCGACTCTCCAAGAGAACATTGTATTGGAACGTGTATACTCGTCGAAGCCCATATTCTTGAAATCGATCACAACGATAGATTGGAGTGGAAGTTGTGAGTCGTCGATCCCTGATGTGGTTTGGTGCTTCATTAATTAGGTGTTCAGAAGGATTGGATTCCTATTCTGTGGAGACTCCCGAAGCTAGATAGATCCGAAGTCCTGAATTCTTTGGAGACTGGAGGTTTGGCCCATATTTTTAGCCCATGGTTCCCAAAGAGGCCCTGCTAGTGCTCGGGGACCCCCAAAAAGACAATTTTACATTCGGGAAGAAGATTTTAAATCTTGTGTTGTGGGTTTGAGGGATCAGAGAGATCCCGTGAGTTGATTCACCTCCCAAATTCAACGATCCTTAGATCAAGAGGTCACAAAGGACATAGGAGTGGGAGGGGGTATGCATCAAGTGGTATTAGAGCCTAAATCAATCTTTTTGTGAAATAAAGTTTAGAATTATGTCACCTAGGAGACGTAGGAAGAGACCTATAGCAAATCCAGCCATGGAACAAGAAATGAGGAAAATTTGTGCGAGATTGGATGCCATGGAGACAACACAAATAAGAGAACCTAATGTTGGTGACATTAGTGAAGCCGAGAGCGAATAAATGGAAGTAGAAGGAGATGCAGGAGAATACACTGTAGAGGAATGCTTGTTGAGAGATGTTGTAAAAATGGGGGCCAGAGAAAAAATAGAAGTCTCGATGTATGAAGGAAATTTGGATGTTGAGGAGCTGCTAGACTAGATAAGGGCTTTAGACAAGTACTTCGATTATGAGGAGATCAATGATGAAAATAAGGTGAAGCATGTTGATACCAGACTAAAGGTACATGTAATGCTATGGTGGGATGAACTGCAAGACGAAAGAAGACACAAACGTAAGTAAAAAATAAAAAATTGGGACAGGATGGTAACTAAATTAAAATCTAAATTCATACCTAGGGATTACTAGATAAATATGTTTAGGATATTGCAGAACTTGAGACAGAAGGGCTTGTCAATGAAAGAGTACACTGAAGAATTTTACAGGATGAACATCAGAGTAGCACATAGGGATAGTAATGAAGAAAAAAATTTCAGGTATATAAATGGCTTGAGATATGAAATCCAAGATGAAATCAGCATGATGACAATGAGAATGGTGGAAGACGCCTATCAGGTGGCACTGAAAGTAGAGGAGAAGCTGGCCAAAAAAAAACCCAACAAAATAGAGGAAAGCGTCCAAGCAGAGGAAGAGAAATTGTATGAGAGAAGTTCTAGAAACCCAGAAATGAGGCTGGAAAGTATCACAATCATACTGAAAGAGGAGTAAGTTCTCAAGGGGTAAAATATGGTGGAAAATAATATCTTTCTTGAGGAAGATGAAGAGGAAGAGGAAGAGAAGTGAAATGTTATGCATGTGGAAAGACAAGGCATATGTCTTGGGAATGCCCTAAGAGGAAGAATAAATAAGGAGGTGGAGAAGATCACATTTCCAGATCTAAAAATAGGAATGTAGAGGTCGAAGCAACAGAAGATGGGAAATCCCTCATGATGAGGAAATCTCTCTTAAAACCAGAGAAGGAAGCAAAAGAGCTGGTTGAGAGAAACAGTTTGTTCAAGATTGCTTGCAAAACCAAGGATAGGGTATGAAAAGTAATCATAGATAGTACGAGTAATGATAATATAGTATCCACAGAAATGGTGGAAAAGATGGATTTGGGGACAGCTGCACATCCAAACTCGTACAAGGTATCGTGGATGCAGAAAGGACACCAATTCATGGTAAGTCGACAATGCAATGTTGAATTTAAGATAGGAGGTTATAAGGATGTGATTCTATGTGATGTCATACCTATGGACATTTGCCATGTTTTGTTGGGAAGACCATGGAAATATGAAAGAAATGCCATACACGATGGGAGAAAAAATACTTACACCCTTGAGAAGAATGGTCGTACACATATGTTGCTTCCAATGGAGGATAAGAAAGTGAAGGAAGAAGTTATCCCAAGCATATTTCTCATGAGTGGGAAGGAACTCTTGAACAAAGTCAAGAAGGAACATGAGATGCAATTTTCTAAGGTGAGGAAGCCCAAAGTCATCCTTACAAGCACTTTTGTGGATGATCTACCTATAGAGATTCAGGAATTGTTGGATAATTTTGTTGATATCGTGGTGGATGCTTTACCTTGTTCTTTACCACCCATTAGGAGTATCATTCACCACACTGAACTTATTCCAAGAGCGATTTTTCCAAATAAGGCAACATATAGGTTGACACCCAAAGAAAATGAAGAGGTCAAGAATCAATTCCAAGAGTTGTTGGATAAAGGTTTAGTCAGAGAAAGTTTGAGTCCATGCGCAGTACCAACTGTGTTAAGTCCAAAGAAATATGGAGTCTGGAGAATGCGCACATATTCTAGAGCCATCAACAAGATCACCATCAAGTATAGATTTCCTTTACCCAAAATGGATGATTTGATGGATTTCTTAAGTGGAGAAAATTATTTTTCCAAGATAGACTTGAAGAGTGACTATCATAAGATAAGAAAGAGAGAGGGAGATGAATGTAAGACAACATTCAAGACGAATGAATGGTTGTATGAATGTCTTGTCATGCCATTTGGATTGACAAATTCCCCAAGCACATTCATGAGATTGATGAATGAAGTACTCAAATATTTTATTGGTAATTTTGTAATTGTGTTTTTAGATGATATTTTAGTTTTCAACAAGACTGAAGGATAACATTTGAGACACTTGAAGCTTTTGTTGAAAAGGTTGCAGCATGAGAAGTTGTTGATAAATCTTAAGAAATTCTCTTTCATGAAGACAAAACCCATATACTTGGGTTTTGTAATCTCTTCAAATGAATTGAATATGGATCCAGATAAGGTAAGAGAAATCAAAGAATGGCCTTCTTCGAGAAGCATATTTGAGGTAAGAAGCTTCCATGGATTAGCAAGTTTTTTACAGAAAATTCATCAGAAATTTTAGTGGAATTTGTGCACCCATATTGGACACCATAAGAAAAACACATAAGTATTTAATTAGACAGCAGAAGTTGAAAAATGATTCAGAGTGTTGAAAGAGAAGATCACAGAATGATCGATTCTAGTTCTGCCATATTTTAAGAAGGCATTTCAAGTGAGATGTGATGCAAGTGGAGTAGATATTGGTGCAGTACTGAGCCAAGACAATAATATTTTTTCTTATTCCAGTTCAAAGTTGAATGACACTAAAAGAAAGTATTCTATATATGATAAAGAGTTTTATGTCGTAATACAAGCTCTGAAAAAATGGAGGCACTATCTTATTCCAAAGGAGTTTGTCGTGTACAGTGACAATCAGGATTTACAATTCATAACTAGATAGGATAAATTGAACCAAAGATATGCTAAATGGGTAGAATTCATGCATAATTTTACTTTTGTTACTAAGCACATTAGTGGTAGCGCTAACAAAGTTGTTGATGCTTTGAGCAGGAGATGTCTAATTATGCAGGAATTTCAAGTGGAGACCTTAGGGTTTGAATACCTTAAGGGAATGTATCGTGAAGATCTAGATTTTAAAGAGGCTTATGAAGCATGTGAAAACCCTTTTCTAAGGGACATAAGTCAACAGATAGAATATTTAATCGAATATGGACTGTTTTTCAAGGGAATCCAACTCTGTATTCTGAAAATGCTCAATGAGAGACAACCTGTTGAAAGAAAAACACAGTGGAGGATTGGATGGAAATTTTGTCCATGATAAGACTTATGCACAAATGAGTTATTCATACCATTGGCCAGGTATGAGATCCGATGTGAAGAAATTTGTGGTCAAATGTAGAGTTTTCCAATATGCAAAAGGGAAGCAACAAAACACTGGTCTTTATCATTCATTGCCTATTCCAGACACATTGTGGGATGTTGTAAGCATGGATTTTATGTTGGGATTACAAAGAACCCAAAGGTGTAGTGATTCCATATTTGTAGTGGTTGAAAAATTTTCAAAAATCGCACATTTCATACCATGCCAGAAAACTAGTGATGCTACTCACATAAAAAAATTATTTTTCAAGGAGGTTGTGAGATTGCATGACTTGCCAAGAAATATAGTTTTAGACAAAGATACCAAATTCGTGGGACGCTTTTGGAGAACTCTGTGGAAGAAGTTGGGGACAAATCTATCCTTCTTTTCAGCATATCACCCTCAAAAAGACGGATAAACTGAAGTAGTAAATCATAGTTTAGGGAATTTGTTGAGAAGTTTAGTCACTGAAAATCACAGTCAGTGGGATCAAATTCTACCCCAGGAAGAGTTTGCTTATAATTATTCTCTGAATCGAAGCACTAGAAAAATTACATTTCAAATAATCTATGGGATGCATCCAAGAGGAATTTCAGAGTTGAGGGATTTGAGACATGATGAGTTTTGAAGTGCAGGAGCATAAGACTTTGTGGCAGATATGTAGAAGCTTCATGATCAGATAAAGGGACAAATGTAGGATAGTAGTCAGAAGTATAAGAGCCAAATTGATCATAAGAGGAGAGAGGTTCATTTCAAAGTTGGAGATCAAGTTTTATCACACCTGTGGAAGGAAAGGTTCCCAAGGGGAACATATAACAAATTAAAGATGAAGAAAATAGGACCATGTAAAATCCTCATAAAGTTTGTTACCAATGCTTATGAGATTGAGCTTCCAGAAGATGTTGGAATATCACCGATATTCAATGTTGCAGTCCTGTACCCTTATAGGATGGATGATACAGATGGGATAAATGATCAAAAGGAGATCCATTGGGAAAATCAGATTCCCACAATAGAAAAGCCACAAATGGAGAAAATTATAGATCAAAGGATTGGTAAGAAGACTCGAAGGAAAACTTATTTTGAGTACTTGGTTAAGTGGAAGGATCACCCAACAGAGGATGCTAGTTGGGTAATTGAACCTGATATTCAGAAGCATGGAAAAATAATACAAGAGATCATGGACAAGATCCCATGAATATTTTTGTCTAGAGGAGTATGATGCAGAAGCATCACCATAAGAAATTAAAGAGGTCGAGTGGAGGACAACTCAACAACCAGTGCACATATTTTAAATTTTTTTTGAATTCCAAGGAGAGCACATCATTTGATGTTTTGAAGACTTTGTAATTAAGGATGGAATTATTCTAAGAAATCTAGGAATTTTTATTTTTCTTTAATGAAAGATAAGGTTGTACATATTTTGAGCATCAACTCGTATCTGAATGTAATGGCCATTCAATGTAATAGTCCTTAGTAGATGAATGTATTAACTATGATAGGATAACAAAAAGATAGTCGGTAGGAAGGCTCAAGAAGCCTCTCCATGTATAAATATATGTAACTGATGCCCAAATGAGGCTGTTGATCATTATCTTAGAGAGTTGTTGAATGCTATTGTTATTGTTGCTAGTCATTGTAGAGAGCTGCAGAGAGTTGTATGAATCCATGCACATACTTTTTTGAAGCAATACAAATAAAGAGGTTTGATTCCAAATGTATGGTGTTCTCTATTTCTTATTTCATTGAGTACATGTGATGTTTCTTTATATTTTATCTGTTTAATATGTTTTATGTTCTTGAGTATGTTTTTCATGGTTAAGCGTGAGAACCTTTGATGTTTCTATAAGTTTCAATTTTTTCTCTTCTGAGAGTTCTGGTGCAAGGAGTGCATAGTTCCCTCAAGGAATGTGAAGGCCGAGTCAAGATTGAATCAGAAGCTCAGAAGAGGTAGTGTGAAAATTTGCAGAGGAAGTGCAAGGAGTGCACAGTTGCTCAGTGGAGAGAAAAGACTGGAGAAGACCCATGTAAGGCATGCGTCAGTCCAACACTTAGTCGAAGTGTTGAGGAAGCCTCAGAGAGGACGAACACAAAGAATGTGTAGAGAGATTTTTGAAAAAAATATCTAAGTCCAAAACCTTTCAAAGGTTCAAAGGACGCAAGGAGTGTGCTAGAGGTCTGAAACCTCAAGGAACAAAAAATTAGAAGAGATAGCGAGTACAAGAGTTACACAAGAGGGAATTGGAAAAAATCCTAAGTTTTAAAGTTTTGAAGTGTTTATAGGAGGCATTCGAGGTTTGAATCACCCCGTGCGGTCAAGATCAGTCAGATTAGTGACTAGAATCCCTTGAAAGGGGAGGAGTTTTAATATTTAGAAGATGAATGGATGAGATCCATTCGGGAAGAGTCAGGATCATCCACGACTGTCAAATATGGAGAAGTAGCAAGCGCGTTAAATCCCGTAAGTCCTTCAGACTTCATGTATTCGAATGATTTCATACTTGGAGTGCAAGGGAGGAGGAGCTTCCGAAGTTCCGAAGTCTGGAACCTAATCTAGACTCTAGATCTATAAAAGGACACATGTTAGTAGATCCATGTGGCTGGGAGACCGACACTCTAGAAGGAAGGGGGCATTGTAGTGGAAGTTTGAAAATATTTCGAAGTTCTGAAGATCAGAGGATATCTTGAACATTGGCTATAGTGAACACGTGGCAGGATATCTTGCACTCCGGAGGATAGACACTTTGGGGGAAAATTGAAGTTTTGTTTCATAGGTCGGGATCCCCAAAGGCCTGAAGGCCAAACAAAATAGCGGTTGTCCATTTCCAAGGACACACATCAGCAGATCGCTGACTCCAGAACACTAGAATTTCAGGAAAACAGAGGGAAAAAGTGTTCGATCCCTCCGAAGCTTTGAAGCTCGTAGTTGATCTGATCTGTCAATCAAGAGGAAGACANGTTTATTTGAGTCCTCTACGAGTTTGAAAGTATGGTGCTCCATAGGTTTTACAGTGTTAGACACCCTGGACTCTTGAAGCCTGGAATCCTGAAGAGAATCGTGGTCATTGATCGATGAGAGGGCACGAACCATTGATTTGTTGTTGTGTGTGTGTGTTTTTCAGTTCGACGCTCCTACAGAACTTCGAAGTGGCACATCAAAAATCCCTAAAGACTGAATTTGTGAATCTCATATCAGTCGTCGATCTGATAGGAGAACAAGAGTCATCTGATCTATTTTAAAGTTCGACTCTCCAAGAGAACATTGTATTGGAACGTGTATACTCGTCGAAGCCCATATTCTTGAAATCGATCACAACGATAGATTGGAGTGGAAGTTGTGAGTCGTCGATCCCTGATGTGGTTTGGTGCTTCATTAATTAGGTGTTCAGAAGGATTGGATTCCTATTCTGTGGAGACTCCCGAAGCTAGATAGATCCGAAGTCCTGAATTCTTTGGAGACTGGAGGTTTGGCCCATATTTTTAGCCCATGGTTCCCAAAGAGGCCCTGCTAGTGCTCGGGGACCCCCAAAAAGACAATTTTACATTCGGGAAGAAGATTTTAAAGCTTGTGTTGTGGGTTTGAGGGCTCAGAGAGATCCTGTGAGTTGATTCACCTCCCAAATTCAACGATCCTTAGATCAAGAGGTCACAAAGGACATAGAAGTGGGAGGGGGTATGCATCAAGTGGTATTAGAGCCTAAATCAAGATTTTTGTGAAATAAAGTTTAGAATTATGTCACCTAGGAGACGTAGGAAGAGACCTATAGCAAATCCAGTCATGGAACAAGAAATGAGGAAAATTTGTGCGAGATTGGATGCCATGGAGGCAACACAAAGAAGAGAACCTAATGTTGGTGACATTAGTGAAGCTGAGAGCGAATAAATGGAAGTAGAAGGAGATGCAAGAGAATACACTGTAGAGGAATGCTTGTTGAGAGCTATTGTAAAAATGGGGGCCAGAGAAAAAATAGAAGTCCCGATGTATGAAGGAAATTTGGATGTTGAGGAGCTGCTAGACTGGATAAGGGCTTTAGACAAGTACTTCGATTATGAGGAGATCAATGATGAAAATAAGGTGAAGCATGTTGTTACCAGACTAAAGGTACATGTAGTGCTATGGTGGGATGAACTGCAAGCCGAAAGAAGACACAAACGTAAGTAAAAAATAAAAAATTGGGACAGGATGGTAACTAAATTAAAATCTAAATTCATACCTAGGGATTACTAGATAAATATGTTTAGGAGATTGCAGAACTTGAGACAGAAGGGCTTGTCAATGAAAGAGTACACTGAAGAATTTTACAGGATGAACATCAGAGCAGGACATAGGGATAGTAATGAAGAAAAAAATTTCAGGTATATAAATGGCTTGAGATATGAAATCCAAGATGAAATCAGCATGATGAAAATGAGAATGGTGGAAGACGCCTATCAGGTGGCACTGAAAGTAGAGGAGAAGCTGGCCAAAAAAAAACCCAACAAAATAGAGGAAAGTGTCCAAGCAGAGGAAGAGAAATTGTATGAGAGAAGTTCTAGAAACCCAGAAATGAGGCTGGAAAGTATCACAATCATACTGAAAGAGGAGGAAGTTCCCAAGGGGTAAAATATGGTGGAAAATAATATCTTTCTTGAGGAAGATGAATAGGAAGAGGAGGAGAAGTGAAATGTTATGCATGTGGAAAGACAAGGCATATGTCTTGGGAATGCCCTAAGAGGAAGAATAAATAAGGAGGTGGAGAAGATCACATTTCCAGATCTAAAAATAGGAATGTAGAGGTCGAAGCAACAGAAGATGGGAAATCCCTCATGATGAGGAAATCTCTCTTAAAACCAGAGAAGGAAGCAAAAGAGCTGGTTGAGAGAAACAGTTTGTTCAAGATTGCTTGCAAAACCAAGGATAGGGTATGAAAAGTAATCATAGATAGTACGAGTAATGATAATATAGTATCCACAGAAATGGTGGAAAAGATGGATTTGGGGACAGCTGCACATCCAAACTCGTACAAGGTATCGTGGATGCAGAAAGGACACCAATTCATGGTAAGTCGACAATGCAATGTTGAATTTAAGATAGGAGGTTATAAGGATGTGATTCTATGTGATGTCATACCTATGGACATTTGCCATGTTTTGTTGGGAAGACCATGGAAATATGAAAGAAATGCCATACACGATGGGAGAAAAAATACTTACACCCTTGAGAAGAATGGTCGTACACATATGTTGCTTCCAATGGAGGATAAGAAAGTGAAGGAAGAAGTTATCCCAAGCATATTTCTCATGAGTGGGAAGGAACTCTTGAACAAAGTCAAGAAGGAACATGAGATGCAATTTTCTAAGGTGAGGAAGCCCAAAGTCATCCTTACAAGCACTTTTGTGGATGATCTACCTATAGAGATTCAGGAATTGTTGGATAATTTTGTTGATATCGTGGTGGATGCTTTACCTTGTTCTTTACCACCCATTAGGAGTATCATTCACCACACTGAACTTATTCCAAGAGCGATTTTTCCAAATAAGGCAACATATAGGTTGACACCCAAAGAAAATGAAGAGGTCAAGAATCAATTCCAAGAGTTGTTGGATAAAGGTTTAGTCAGAGAAAGTTTGAGTCCATGCGCAGTACCAACTGTGTTAAGTCCAAAGAAATATGGAGTCTGGAGAATGCGCACATATTCTAGAGCCATCAACAAGATCACCATCAAGTATAGATTTCCTTTACCCAAAATGGATGATTTGATGGATTTCTTAAGTGGAGAAAATTATTTTTCCAAGATAGACTTGAAGAGTGACTATCATAAGATAAGAAAGAGAGAGGGAGATGAATGTAAGACAACATTCAAGACGAATGAATGGTTGTATGAATGTCTTGTCATGCCATTTGGATTGACAAATTCCCCAAGCACATTCATGAGATTGATGAATGAAGTACTCAAATATTTTATTGGTAATTTTGTAATTGTGTTTTTAGATGATATTTTAGTTTTCAACAAGACTGAAGGATAACATTTGAGACACTTGAAGCTTTTGTTGAAAAGGTTGCAGCATGAGAAGTTGTTGATAAATCTTAAGAAATTCTCTTTCATGAAGACAAAACCCATATACTTGGGTTTTGTAATCTCTTCAAATGAATTGAATATGGATCCAGATAAGGTAAGAGAAATCAAAGAATGGCCTTCTTCGAGAAGCATATTTGAGGTAAGAAGCTTCCATGGATTAGCAAGTTTTTTACAGAAAATTCATCAGAAATTTTAGTGGAATTTGTGCACCCATATTGGACACCATAAGAAAAACACATAAGTATTTAATTAGACAGCAGAAGTTGAAAAATGATTCAGAGTGTTGAAAGAGAAGATCACAGAATGATCGATTCTAGTTCTGCCATATTTTAAGAAGGCATTTCAAGTGAGATGTGATGCAAGTGGAGTAGATATTGGTGCAGTACTGAGCCAAGACAATAATATTTTTTCTTATTCCAGTTCAAAGTTGAATGACACTAAAAGAAAGTATTCTATATATGATAAAGAGTTTTATGTCGTAATACAAGCTCTGAAAAAATGGAGGCACTATCTTATTCCAAAGGAGTTTGTCGTGTACAGTGACAATCAGGATTTACAATTCATAACTAGATAGGATAAATTGAACCAAAGATATGCTAAATGGGTAGAATTCATGCATAATTTTACTTTTGTTACTAAGCACATTAGTGGTAGCGCTAACAAAGTTGTTGATGCTTTGAGCAGGAGATGTCTAATTATGCAGGAATTTCAAGTGGAGACCTTAGGGTTTGAATACCTTAAGGGAATGTATCGTGAAGATCTAGATTTTAAAGAGGCTTATGAAGCATGTGAAAACCCTTTTCTAAGGGACATAAGTCAACAGATAGAATATTTAATCGAATATGGACTGTTTTTCAAGGGAATCCAACTCTGTATTCTGAAAATGCTCAATGAGAGACAACCTGTTGAAAGAAAAACACAGTGGAGGATTGGATGGAAATTTTGTCCATGATAAGACTTATGCACAAATGAGTTATTCATACCATTGGCCAGGTATGAGATCCGATGTGAAGAAATTTGTGGTCAAATGTAGAGTTTTCCAATATGCAAAAGGGAAGCAACAAAACACTGGTCTTTATCATTCATTGCCTATTCCAGACACATTGTGGGATGTTGTAAGCATGGATTTTATGTTGGGATTACAAAGAACCCAAAGGTGTAGTGATTCCATATTTGTAGTGGTTGAAAAATTTTCAAAAATCGCACATTTCATACCATGCCAGAAAACTAGTGATGCTACTCACATAAAAAAATTATTTTTCAAGGAGGTTGTGAGATTGCATGACTTGCCAAGAAATATAGTTTTAGACAAAGATACCAAATTCGTGGGACGCTTTTGGAGAACTCTGTGGAAGAAGTTGGGGACAAATCTATCCTTCTTTTCAGCATATCACCCTCAAAAAGACGGATAAACTGAAGTAGTAAATCATAGTTTAGGGAATTTGTTGAGAAGTTTAGTCACTGAAAATCACAGTCAGTGGGATCAAATTCTACCCCAGGAAGAGTTTGCTTATAATTATTCTCTGAATCGAAGCACTAGAAAAATTACATTTCAAATAATCTATGGGATGCATCCAAGAGGAATTTCAGAGTTGAGGGATTTGAGACATGATGAGTTTTGAAGTGCAGGAGCATAAGACTTTGTGGCAGATATGTAGAAGCTTCATGATCAGATAAAGGGACAAATGTAGGATAGTAGTCAGAAGTATAAGAGCCAAATTGATCATAAGAGGAGAGAGGTTCATTTCAAAGTTGGAGATCAAGTTTTATCACACCTGTGGAAGGAAAGGTTCCCAAGGGGAACATATAACAAATTAAAGATGAAGAAAATAGGACCATGTAAAATCCTCATAAAGTTTGTTACCAATGCTTATGAGATTGAGCTTCCAGAAGATGTTGGAATATCACCGATATTCAATGTTGCAGTCCTGTACCCTTATAGGATGGATGATACAGATGGGATAAATGATCAAAAGGAGATCCATTGGGAAAATCAGATTCCCACAATAGAAAAGCCACAAATGGAGAAAATTATAGATCAAAGGATTGGTAAGAAGACTCGAAGGAAAACTTATTTTGAGTACTTGGTTAAGTGGAAGGATCACCCAACAGAGGATGCTAGTTGGGTAATTGAACCTGATATTCAGAAGCATGGAAAAATAATACAAGAGATCATGGACAAGATCCCATGAATATTTTTGTCTAGAGGAGTATGATGCAGAAGCATCACCATAAGAAATTAAAGAGGTCGAGTGGAGGACAACTCAACAACCAGTGCACATATTTTAAATTTTTTTTGAATTCCAAGGAGAGCACATCATTTGATGTTTTGAAGACTTTGTAATTAAGGATGGAATTATTCTAAGAAATCTAGGAATTTTTATTTTTCTTTAATGAAAGATAAGGTTGTACATATTTTGAGCATCAACTCGTATCTGAATGTAATGGCCATTCAATGTAATAGTCCTTAGTAGATGAATGTATTAACTATGATAGGATAACAAAAAGATAGTCGGTAGGAAGGCTCAAGAAGCCTCTCCATGTATAAATATATGTAACTGATGCCCAAATGAGGCTGTTGATCATTATCTTAGAGAGTTGTTGAATGCTATTGTTATTGTTGCTAGTCATTGTAGAGAGCTGCAGAGAGTTGTATGAATCCATGCACATACTTTTTTGAAGCAATACAAATAAAGAGGTTTGATTCCAAATGTATGGTGTTCTCTATTTCTTATTTCATTGAGTACATGTGATGTTTCTTTATATTTTATCTGTTTAATATGTTTTATGTTCTTGAGTATGTTTTTCATGGTTAAGCGTGAGAACCTTTGATGTTTCTATAAGTTTCAATTTTTTCTCTTCTGAGAGTTCTGGTGCAAGGAGTGCATAGTTCCCTCAAGGAATGTGAAGGCCGAGTCAAGATTGAATCAGAAGCTCAGAAGAGGTAGTGTGAAAATTTGCAGAGGAAGTGCAAGGAGTGCACAGTTGCTCAGTGGAGAGAAAAGACTGGAGAAGACCCATGTAAGGCATGCGTCAGTCCAACACTTAGTCGAAGTGTTGAGGAAGCCTCAGAGAGGACGAACACAAAGAATGTGTAGAGAGATTTTTGAAAAAAATATCTAAGTCCAAAACCTTTCAAAGGTTCAAAGGACGCAAGGAGTGTGCTAGAGGTCTGAAACCTCAAGGAACAAAAAATTAGAAGAGATAGCGAGTACAAGAGTTACACAAGAGGGAATTGGAAAAAATCCTAAGTTTTAAAGTTTTGAAGTGTTTATAGGAGGCATTCGAGGTTTGAATCACCCCGTGCGGTCAAGATCAGTCAGATTAGTGACTAGAATCCCTTGAAAGGGGAGGAGTTTTAATATTTAGAAGATGAATGGATGAGATCCATTCGGGAAGAGTCAGGATCATCCACGACTGTCAAATATGGAGAAGTAGCAAGCGCGTTAAATCCCGTAAGTCCTTCAGACTTCATGTATTCGAATGATTTCATACTTGGAGTGCAAGGGAGGAGGAGCTTCCGAAGTTCCGAAGTCTGGAACCTAATCTAGACTCTAGATCTATAAAAGGACACATGTTAGTAGATCCATGTGGCTGGGAGACCGACACTCTAGAAGGAAGGGGGCATTGTAGTGGAAGTTTGAAAATATTTCGAAGTTCTGAAGATCAGAGGATATCTTGAACATTGGCTATAGTGAACACGTGGCAGGATATCTTGCACTCCGGAGGATAGACACTTTGGGGGAAAATTGAAGTTTTGTTTCATAGGTCGGGATCCCCAAAGGCCTGAAGGCCAAACAAAATAGCGGTTGTCCATTTCCAAGGACACACATCAGCAGATCGCTGACTCCAGAACACTAGAATTTCAGGAAAACAGAGGGAAAAAGTGTTCGATCCCTCCGAAGCTTTGAAGCTCGTAGTTGATCTGATCTGTCAATCAAGAGGAAGACACATGAAGGAAGGAGAGGTTCTTTAGAATTTAGGCATTTAGGAGGAACAAGGATCCACACTAAGTGAATGTCCAAACTACGAAATCCTATAGTAAATCCAAGCCATCCATCCGTCGAGGCATAGGGGCCATTGATTTAAGTTCTCTGTGACTTCGTGATTCCGACACTCTGGAGGTTTTACAGTGTTGGACACCTGGGACTCCCGAAGCCTGAAATACCAAAGTGAATTATGGTCATTGACCGACGGGAGGGTGTGGACCATTTATTTCTTATTGTGTGTGTGTTCACCAGTCCAATGCTCTAGTAGAACCACGAAGTATCACTTCGGAAACCCCCGAATCCTGAATCCACGAAGCTCATATAAGTCATCGATCTGATAGGAGAACAAGAGTTGTCTGATCTATTCTGGAGTTCGAATCTCTGGGAGCATGCTGTGTTGGAACGGATAGACTTGTTGAAGCCTGAATTCCAAAAATTGATCATAGTCGTAGATTGGAGCGGACGTTGTGAGCCGTCGATATTTGTTGTGGTTCAATGCTCCATTAATTAGGTGTTCGAAAGGATTGGATTCCTATTCTGTGGAGACTATGGAAGTTGGATAACTCCTAAGTCCCGAATTATTTGGAGACTGGAGGATTGTCCCATGATTTTAGCCCACGGTTCCCAGAGAGGCCCTGCTAGTGCTCAGGGACCCATGAAAAGAATATTTCACATTCGGGAAGAATATTTTAAATCTTGTGTTATGTATTTGAGGGTTCAGAGAGAGCCTGCTAGTTGATTCAGCTCCCAAAGTCAACAATCCTTAGACTAGGAGGTTGTGCAGGCCCCAAGAGTGGGAGGGTTTCAGCATCAAAACGACCTCTTTAAGTTTGAAAATATGTTGATATTACATTCAAATATAAATGAAAACATTAAGTAATGGTGGATAGAAGGGCATCCAAGGAAAGAATCCAATATTTTAACTCTAACCAAAAATTTAAACTTTAAGTTTTGAAAATGCATGATATATTGCATTATGAATCAAGATGCATGTACACCAATATTAGTACATCCCAAAGCCAAAAATAACCCATACATAATTTGTTTCCTATATAAGAATATATGATTTGGCCCCAACTTGAAGGTTGTCTAAATAATTATTAGAAATGGCCTTCTTGAATGATTTCTAGATAACTAATTTTGATCTAAATATATCAATTTCTTCCAAATTGAACGAAGTCGTCAACTCATGAAAAGTTACCCGACAACCTCATTTCCTTTAAATAAAAAATGTGTTAGAGGAATCAAAACCCATATAGACCCTCCACCCTATCAAATATGGAATATAATGACCAATGTTAACTTGTATGTAAGTAAAATTTAAGTGAAAGAATTAGGTAAAAAAACTTAATGTAAATGTAGCTCAAGCTAGCTATGGTAAATAGGATGAAATGGTAATAAATTCAATCATGTGTTAGGATGTGCACTCATACACTAATGGATTTATGACATTATGTGTGAATGATGTATATAACACATCCTTCTGTAGTGAAATAATAACCCACATCATGCATTTCCTCTCTTCGAGTTTATTTTGTAGGTGGTATCAAAGCAAGTGACCAAATTCAGAGAACAAAACCCGAGAAGGAGACCACATGTCATAGACCAAAGGGGAGATCACATACATAGGAGACCACATGTAGTAGAACAAGGATGAGACCGCATACATAGAAAACCAACAAGGTCAAGAAAATAAAATGAGAGAGGAACTGTAAGACCTTGGAGGCAAGGGGAGGAAAGTGTAGACAAAGGAAATAAAGTTCCAAAAATTAGAACATCATAAGTGAAGCTTTATTTTCAAAAATAAAGGGGGGTGAAATAGAGGGTTTTCCATTTTCCTAAAATATAACTTGGAATTTTGTTTTTAATGAGTTGTTTTTGAGAGGAACCAATATTGAGCAATCATGTCAAATGGCAAAGATAATGCATCTTCCATGAGGTCCCAAAGGCTTGTGGACTCCACAACCTAAATAGAATTCCCAAAAACCCATAAAAGGGAGAAAGGTAGGAGCACACCAAAAGAGTCAAATCTAGAGACACAAGATAAAATGATCAAACACAAGCATATATCCACACAAAAACCACAAGATCCAACCTTGAGCCTTGTTATCCTCATGCTAACAAGAATTCAACCAATTACTCTTCTCACTCCATTCATAGTCTATGCAAAGAATATGAACCAAGCAATAATAATTAAACCTCAATGCAACTAGCATAACAACATATCCCTTGACTACTTTATCTAATACTTATTCTATGTCATGAATAAAAAAATATGAACATAAATGATAAAAAATAACATTAAAAAAAACCTCTAAAATATTAGAATAAAACATATATGAAAAGAGGATGAGAGATGAACATTTATATGCTTGTCTTAAGGTGTCCAACATTCCCTTAACAGTCTACTTACTTTGACAACCTCTTCCTAATTATAAGACATAATTTAGGTTTGAGATATTTGTTACCTCTTTATTCCCTTTTATTTTAATGGTATCCATATTTTATATTGATCAAATGAGGAATTACCTCAGAATTGATTCCATTATACACAAACTCAATCCTAAGGCCAACTAAGGAGAAAAAAAACACATGATAATTAATCTAGGAGTCAAGCATGCAAACAAACCTTCTCACAAAGAAGCGCTAGTTGGTGATAGAATCCAACATCGTAGGATTGATGCACGAAGGGGATGAGTTTCGACAGGTGGGAAAGTTGCGTTGACAAGATGCTTAATGAACTAATGCCCTAGTGAAAGTTACCTGCAGTGGGAAATCCTCCAAGGAGTCTGAATGAGTCTATCATACGTCCATCCCAGGTACAACACCACCTCCCCTATGCTTTCACCTTGGGTAGGAAGTCTAAAATATTATGGTCTCTATAGTACCACATACTATACCAAAGCAGAGGGGGAACAATCACCAGTCGACACCAAGACCAACAAAGCAGGTTTGATTAATTTGTTGGCCCCAATGTGACCTCGTGCTTGACTCTTGTGTTAAAAGGTCTTCCCAAAGTCAATGATATAGAAACTAGATTTCACTCCCTAACTCAAATATTTATGTTTGTTTAGCATCTTTGGAAAGTTATTCTCACAATCATATTCCAAATCTCTACACCTAAGTAAAGATGGGTTGAAGAGCCCTAGAAAGGTTGCTAGATAAATTTTAATTAGTGCTTGATTTTGGGCTGTTGTTACTCAAAGGAGTGTTCGTGAAACTGATGGTGTTTCGACTCGACTCTTTAAACCATGCAAGAGGAAAATGAAATGCAATAATTTCAACTTCGATGAAAACTAGCTATGGGAAGGAGAAAGAGGTTTTAAGAAAATAAATAATTTATTGATAGATTACTATGTGTGCACTGCTAATGACAAAAAGTATGAGCTAATTATCCAGATAAATGGAAGAAAAATGACCCAAATTTTAAAAATACCATGCACATTTCATAGTTCACTTAGTACACCTATACAACATTGAATCAAATGCCATAATTTCTAACATATTAAACTTTTATGATTATATACACCACCATAGATATCTTAAATACTCATAAGGATCACGGGGATTTCACCTTGTTGACCAATATCTTATCACGTTCATTCATAAAGGGTTTTTTTTAATTATGAACCTACATGTTGTNAGATGGGTAAGACTACCCAGAAAGAATCATCAAATGGGCAGGTAGTAGGATGGAGTTCCCTTTGAATAAGGATAGGAATTTCAGCCCAAGGGATCTTGGATGAAAAAGAGAAATAAGGGGTATATTCCATGGGTGAAGGAGGAAGTATCTATTGTAAAGGAAGAGGTTCCAACATAGTAAAAATAGAAGGAAGAATGTCACTTGGTCATTGAGGGATTGTGTGAGGATTTAGCACTACTAGAGGTTTAGCACCCAAACCATCCCAAGAAGAGATAAGAAGGAGGATCTGAGAGAAGGATTGGGTCACATATCAATGAAGGTGTATCATTAATGTCCAAATGGGATATGGGATCCATGACTAGTTTATTTATGAACCAATAATTAGTATTAAGGTCTAACCAATGTCAAGGGAGAGAAATAATGGCCTTATGTCCTAAATGAAGAGTCTCGAGTCAATCACCAAAATGAAAAACCATGAATATTCTCAAGTTATGTCATTGAAATCATCCTTGAACCAACACAATACCTTGATAGGGTATCTTTGTCCTACTAGAGGGATATGGGTGCCATGATTAAACCACAACAAAGGCCCTAAAAAAGAACATGTCTCGGTTCCACACATGGCATAGTTATTGGGTACATGATGGTTAGGGTATTGTAGCATGTGAGTGGGATATGAGGAAAACCACATGAACTCTCACTTCAATTTATTTGACCTAAGATTTGGACATGAGTGCCATTTGTATGTTTTACATACTACATATGGGTCTCGAGGCTAAGATGTAGTCATCACATGTAGAGACTAATATAAACAAAATGGAGGCTAATATGTTATCAAAAATTTCATTATATTTTGTACTCAAATTCCATGGCATTGAATTATTTTCTCTATGAAGCCCTAAAATACGTATCATAGAGATTGAAGGATTCATTTATCGATTTTGGCGGCATGGCTCCTCTGTCAAGCCAAGGTGCTCCTTTGCCTCTTATGTCGATTTGGGCCACTATATCCTCTATATCCTCTATTGTCGAGCCATACCACTATTTTTTGTATATCTGATCACGAGTGATGTTTGTCTAAAGGGGAGATATGGCAGTCAAAATACTAGGGTGTCAAGTTGGGCCACTATCTCCTCTGTCTCCTAAGTCAATCCAGACTGCTAGTGTCTAGATATTCGATCACGAGTGATCTTTGTCGAGAGGGGAGCTATGGCAGTTAGGATACTAGGGTGCAGTCAGGAGGCAGGAGATAGGGAGCTAGGGTGCAATCGGGAGCTAGGGAGCTAGGGAAATCGGGAGCTAGGGAGTTAGGGCAATCGGGAGATGAGAGCTAGGGCATGCAGTCGATATATACTCTCAAGACTTCGGTATATATGGAAGTCTGAATATGGACTAGTTGATCGATTGCTACAATGGTCGAGGGCAGTCAAGATATGGATCCCACACGAACCTAGTTTTTGGTTATATATTTTATATAATATATAAATTATATACTATATATTATATATACTATATATTGTTGGATCATGTTGTCATTGATGCCAATGGTTTGTCATTGATGCCAATGGTTTGATTACTTGGGAGATTGATTGGATCATATGTCATTGATGTAAATGGTTTGGTTTGATTG